>JAVJIF010024559.1:0-63696 GCA_038442645.1 Agave tequilana
ATTTGTATATAAAACTGGTCTCAAAAAAGTAGTCTAGAATCTTGATGTAGCAATTTTTTCAAGTTGGAAACTATAAAATTCGTGTTTGTCATTAAAAGTTTCATGTAAACTTTTTAATAAATCAAAATTTAATTTAAAATCATCGCTAACAATACTACATACATCAGCCGTATCAAAGACAACACTATTTTCATAAATTTTGTTGGCCCCTTTCCCATTTTCTACTAATGTAGGAGAGGTAGTTTCTCTAATAATACATAGTTTGAACTTGTGACTTCTTATCATAAATGATATGTCTTACCAACTCTCTTCTCAAGTAGGGGTGCAAATGGGTTAGATTAATCGAAAACCCAACTCGTGACCAACCCAAATTTTTAACAGGATGGGCAACACATTTGTTGGGTTGGATTGGGCACGGGTTAAAAAATGTCAACATTAAATATTTTTGATTGGGTTCGAGTTAACCCTTTAGGCAACCGGACCCAAATTCTTTTGTTAAGTATATTAAATATTTTAATTGTATATGTATGACTATATTAGATTATATTATTGTATACTTTAGTATTAAATTTATGATACATTTTTTTTAAAATTTATTCAACACTTTATACGAGTTTTTATATTTATTAGACAATCCAATCCAAACTAAGCTAATGAGACCCGTAACGGACTTGCCCGAACTGAACATGATCCCGACTTGAACATAAAAATTAAAGTCGGTTTGAGTTCGGTCTGAGAAGATTGGGTTAAAGTTGGGTTGGATTCGGGTTCTGGCAACATCTCCTCGGTTTGGGTTGCCAATCAAAATAAAAATCAAAGGCCGGAAAAGCCAAGCAAAAAAAAAAAAAACCTCCTCCAGCCTATTATGGCTTACAGAGTGGTGAAAAGCATCCTGATGGGTCAAATAGCTGCAACAATTATGGATTTTCTCAATAAGGATTTGGATTTTTTGGACATGTTCTAGTAAATTTGATCAGCAAATTAACTTTCGTGACTACTAATTCTAGGGGATTTACAAGTTATTATCACTTTTGGAAGAATGGATTGGGTATATTGCAATCAAGCATGGCTTGAAATTCTCCCCAGGTCAATATAAAAATGATCATAGTCCAACGCTGATATACTTTCTACCTAGCGCTAATAGGTTCAAGACCATTCAAATTCTTTAATTATTGACTGGAATGTGATGGTTTCAAAGAGGCTTTAGAAGAGGGGAGGAGCATATCAGTGTCAGGTGGACCTTTATTCATTCTTGTGAAGAAATTGCAGAATGCTAAAACTAATCTGAAGTCACAGGATAAAGGAATTATCTACTGCTCCTACTGATTTATCCTGGCACAAAGAAGAATTCAAGCAGATAGAAGAGTTGGAGAAATGGCTAAGTTTTCAGGAAAACGCGTATAGGCAACAAAGCAGAGAGCTTTGGCTTCAATTGGGGGATAGAAACTCAAAGTTCTTTTAATCAGCTATAAAGCATGAGCGGGCCAGAGATTGTAGAAAACACATTGTTAATGAGGATGGAAATGCAGTACACAGGTGGACTTAAAGCAACACTTCCTGAATATTTCAAAAGGCTCTTCAATCAAGACTCGTATTGGATTACCTTCCCAAGATTAGTTGTAAACAAAAAGCTAACTCAGTTAGCTAAGAACTGGTTGATAAGAGAAGTTATTGATCAAGAGATAAAAAAGAGATTAAAAAAGCGGTCTTCACATACATTCAGAAAACCAACTGGTTCAACGCTTGTTTCTTACAAAAGAACAGGCATTTGGTAGGTGGAGATGTTATATCGAGTGTAAAACACTTCTTTAAATATGGAAGGCTATTAAGAAAGGCAAACCACACTTATATTACTTTAGTATCCAAAATTACTAATGCATCTTATTTATCTAATTTCAGGCTAATTTCATGTTGTAAAGTGATAAAAAAATTCATCCCTGAAGTCTAATAGGATTAAACAAGTGGTTGGTGAACTAATCTTTCCAAACCAAAGTGCCTTTCTCAGAGGGAGGCAAATATCTGATTGCGCTTTGCTTGACATAAGTTGATAAGGGACTTCAACAAGAAATTAGCTACTGCCAGGGCATGTATAAAGCTTGATCTTCACAAGCCATTTGACAGCATTAACAGAGAATTCACATATTTCATGATGCATTGTATGAACTTAACTGTTAAGTGAATAGGCTGGGTGGAGGAATTTCTATCTTCTTTGCATGATTAATGGAAGCCCAGGTGGCTTCTTCAGCAGCAACAGGGGTACCAGACAGAGATCCTTTATCTCCATATATTTTTGTGCTGGCTCTGGATTTCTTCTGCTCTCTGTGCTGGGAGAGCAGAGCTCACCAAAACATTTACATCCAATTTCTTATCCGGCTGGCAGCAATCATTCAACTCCCCTATCAGTTTGCAGAGAGTTGGAACTTATTGAAGCTAATTTCCTACAGAAGGGTAGGATGCATGTATGCATAGAGTTGGGATGCTTTGTCTTTGTCTAGGCCTAAGGCTAACGGTGGATCAGGAATAAGAAGCATTTCGAATGTAAGTGCTGCAGAAACAAGAGATTGCATATTCTTCATACATGGCTCTTTGCAAATTTAAGCTTGGGCTGGATTAGCTGATTTGCTTACTGAAGCACCAGTAATCCAGAGCACGTTTAAGCAAAGGAAAAAGGAAACTATTCTAGCAAAGTTGGCGTTCAATGCAGCTATTTGGCGCATATGGCAAGGGAGCAATAGAAGGATCTTACAGTTGGAGAACTTGCACAGAATTCTGGTTTTCTGGAAATTGTATGAGGATATAAATATTCTCAAGCAAACATGTCACTGGAAAACCTTATCAGTATCCTAGCAAATTGGAGTGTGTCTGGAAGGGTATTGTAATCCAACAAATATAGGATCTTAAGGTGGATTGATTATTACTAAATCTAGGATTAGGAAGCGGTGACAACATTTCCTCTCCCTACCCTGCTAGTCCTTGTTTAGGATGATCAAGACCTTAAGTGACTACAGTCCAGTGTAGCAATGTATTCTATTAGCATACCAATGACATTTTATTTTCCAGGAAAGAAAGTGTTTTACATATGCAACTTGATTTTTATGTCATCATTCCAAAAAACAACAAATAACTTCTAAATGTCGCAAACAGCAGATAGAACAGCAGTAAAGCAGCCATAGTCCAAGGCAGATAACGCATATTTGGGATTCTCTTCTATATGCCTTGAGGCCAGTTATTAAATATTATGAATTCAATTAAAATACAAATTTAGAAATCATTGCATTCCATTCTCTACGAAGAAACTCAGCATTAAGCACGAGACACCTAGCAAAGTAAAATAAACATAATTAATCACAAAGCCAAATCCGAACTATTTGGCTTTAGCCTTCTCTTATAATATAAAAATAATATGGTAGCAGCTTGATAAACTTAAAAACAGGTACCTGTGTAACTCACGAAACAAGCAAGCCTCAGAAGTTCCCCACACCCTCTCTTGGAATCAGTTATGTGTCCTCCGAAAGTAGAACTCATGATTGTGTAAATTAATTATGCAAAGCATGGGGGAAAAAAAGAAACAAAGAAAATTTCTCAGATAAGAATAAAATAGTGTTTAATAAATTAACAACACCGGGGAGGCAATTCAGGAAAGCTATAATTATAGAGAACTTGACATCTAGTTATTAATTCAGAAATAAATTGGGGGATTTTTTAAGTGATTATCTCAAGTAATAATCTTAAACATCCTAATGCATCACTAAACAATCTTTATTGCAAAGCTAAAATCACTGTTTTGTCATTCAAAAAATGCAAGGAAACAACAGAAATGTTAACTTACTTGCAAAGAAAAGTTCGGAAATTTGAAGAACCAATGGGCCAAAGAAAGAAAAAGATAATTATTAGCACTCCAAAAGCTAGTTCTTTCTGTTCAACTGATGGGTTGGCCGAGAAGAAATTGACAGGAGTTTTATAGAGAAAGAGGAGTGGCTATTCTTGGTAATGTTATAGCAATTCCACCAGTCAGTTAGCAGCGTCGTCTATGCTAACAGACACTGCTAGTGAAACCACGTGTTGCCAGATACGCAGTGTCCTCTTTCAGTTACAACACTGACAGGTAGGTAGCCCACTGTTTAAGAAGACTATGAAGCAGCTATGTTACAGGCATTAAGATAGGTTTTACAACTTTCTTTTTTTTTATCCCTTAGCTTTGTCACAAGTCCAACGATGAAATTTTTGCAGTAAGTACAGTCACACTTCACTTGATCAAGGGATGTGACTCATGAGTCATGACTATATGCACCAGCCTACTCTCATAATAATAGACAAAATGCATTGTCCGATAGAAGATATAAGTATAGAAACAATACTTAAGGATACTACTATATAACAGAGAGGTGCTTGCTACAATAGTAATTTGGAAGTGCACCCAATGGGATAGGCTATGGTTCAATTACAGGGAGGGGCTCAAGCCATAAAGGTGCACCCATATTCCCAAACTATAAAGGTCCATACTGATCAGATCATGTTTTATTGAGTTCAATCCATAACTTCAAGTCTAGTTGTGAAATCAATCTAAGAAATCTAAAATTCCAATCCAATACCTCTCTTATGGTGTTTAGATTCTACTGAAATAGTATCTTACTCATATTTGCAAGGTGTCAATACATGAATGACATGGACACTGACTCAATATGAAATGATCATGCTTTCTGGGATATGTATCATAAATGTGTGAAGGTAGACAGGATAATTTTAACCTGGAGAGATGTTACACAAAATATGTACATGAAGGTGGTTGTTCAGATACACGGCAGTAGAGAAACAGGAGGTCAACAGCCGCCTCCACTGAGGAGAAAAGAACCAAAAATCCTGCAATACGGTTCCAACCATTAGTAAGATGAGAAGGTTTCCTGCCCTGCCAACCAGAAGGACAAGAGTACCAGGACAAGAAACTGAGACAAAATCCCGTTAATGCCTTGGTTATTTCTAAATTTCTCACTAATATGTTCTAGCCTGAATCCAAGGGGAAGAAATTTGAGTAGAAATTTGAGTAGTTTGGTTCAAAACATTTTAAAATAGGGAAACATCCTAAGTTTGTTGAGTATAATCATCAATGAATAAGACAAAATGCCGAAATCAAAGTCTCAATAATAGTGGTGCAGGTCCCGATCATCTCAAACTGCCATAATAGATGAACTAGTATGACTGGAAAGAGATAATATAGTGCTTTTACTTATTGGACATATAATCCATGCTTTTACCAGTGATTACAAATTATTAATTTCCTAAACATTTCAAGTTGAAATAAAATAAAACTTTAAGTCTATTAAAACGAAGATGACCCAGATACTAACACAATAGCCAAGTACTATTTGAATGAAAAGTAAAGGACCGTGACTGTGAACAACTTTGTGACTTTAGAGAACATGTTTTCTAACCTCCAAGGACGAAAGCATCCATTCTTATGGCCCACCTTTTCATCGTCCACTGCAATGATCCTATGACAATAGGAAATAATATCACTATAATCACAAGTTGGCCAACTAAGGGTCTGTTTGGTTGTCGTAACTGGCCGAAATTCGTAGTTGTAATTGGTAAAATCTTTTACAATTGTAAATGAGTTACATGTATGTAAATTTTACGGTGTTTGATTGGTAATATAAAATTGTAAAGTGGGAAACTGTATTGTACTTTACGGTGTTTGGTTGTCGTAATGTATAAGTCGAAAGTGAAAAAGTTGACCACAAAATTAACTATTTGGTGATTTTAAAAGTTTTAATACTGCAAATAAATATTAAAAAAGTTAAATATTAAAAAATTTTAATATTAAATAAAAAATATTACAAATTTGTATGACCACAAAATTAACTGTAACTGGGTTGTAAGTGAGTGGTAACTGGGTTGCAAGTGAGTGTTAGTTGAGTTACGTAAGTCTTTTACGAATTACGGTCCAAACAAACGCCGTAGTTGTAACTGGGTAGTAAGTCATTTACGAATTACGGAGTTTTACGCGAAACAAATGGCCCCTAAAATAAGATTAGTTACTAACTAGGGCACTATGTATAAACATAAATTATCAGTGCTACAATGCCGTATTAATATTTTGAAATCTCGGGATTAGTATCAATATCAATCATTAGATTTTGGTATCAAAATTGGCAATAACATCCGTTTTGTCTCACATATATGCAACGTCGGGCATCTTTTCGGTTATATCGGGTCATATCGGTATCGGGCCAAAATAATGATATCGGATGATATTTCAAGCCTTGTCCTGTTCCTCACCATTGGCTGAAACAATCTGGTTGCCTCCAGAATGAGGCTTAAAAAAAGAAAGTTTGATCAGGCTATCTCATAGCCCTATGATTTGCACGCCAAATCAGTTAACCATAAGGTCTAACAAAAGAAACCAAACAAAGTTGACTTACTAGCCAAGCTAATGGCAGGAAATGCACAAAATGGTCGTTGACAACAAACTTTACTGATTGTCTCGTCTCTAAGTCTAGGAATGTGTTATGTTTGATTCTTGACTTCACGTGTGCTTTCTGCATATAAATCGATCATATTTCCCTTTATTCTACATATTTTCCTGCTGTAGGAGAATTTGGAGGATACCAACTAGTTTTTTAATATTTTGAGTATATGACAAGCCCTTATAGTCTGCAGTTTTATTGGCCAAGGATTTGGAGGTAAGAGAGGTTGGCATCAGATAGTGTGTCAAAACTTTATTGAATCTTCCATGGGATCTTGCTCCATAGAAACCCATTTTGATTTGAAAAGGCTCAAATGATTATGATTGCACCTCATTTGCCAATCCATATTCTTGAATAAGGCCAAGCGTGTATTGATATCGTCATTCATCCATTGAAGTTCTATTGAAAGGCTTGATATGCCTTGTATAATATTTTTTCAGATCCTCTCTTTGAGGGCAAGGTGTCAAATGTTGCACTTGGCACCAGCATTCTTGAGCCACTTGTAATAGACATAAAAGGCTCTCCTTTTCCAATCAAGAAAAACCTGTCCATACTCCTTCAAACTCAAAACACTACATGTGAAAGATCTTTCTGAGAGATCTGATTCACATCCCTTGCTAGCAGAAATAAAATTTTAGTTCTCTCTTTATGCCTGTCAAGAAAACATGTCATGCTTTTAGGTTTAAATGTGCCTTTACTGATGGATGTGTCATGCATTTTCATTCCAAAGTAAATCACATATGGTAATCCCCTTATTAGGATGTTAACCAAGAACTTACGATAGTAAGGTTGAAGCTTCATCAAATACAGCATTACTTTTTCACTCATACTTTATTTTAAAGAGTCCTAATGCAATAATCTACAACATATCCATACTGAATCACATGTTCATTACATATACATTATAGAATGTCACAGTACCAATATAGTAGTTCATTGTTGTATTTTCTACCTTCTTCATTAGTGTATTTCTACCTTCTTCTCTTCTTTTTTTTTTCTTTAAACGTGCTAGAACAGGAAATTACAATCTTTCATGAACTAGACCCAATACATCAATAGTAGCAAGGGGGTCAACAAGAAGGAAATTATCTCAAAACAACTTAAGCATCAGCTTGTCTCTTCCTATACACACCATCAAAATGCAGAAGACTTAACCTCGCGTAGAATATAGATTTATAGATGTGTTCGAGTTTAGATACCTCCCTTGATATACCTACTGCATCATCAGCAAGCCAACAGATTGATGGTACTCAACACGTTAGACAGCCATATCAATTACACTCTGCCCACAAACTCTTGAATGTGAAGATATCAACTGCCATTCAACCCTGCACAAAGCCCATAACTCAATTTCATGGACAATAAGAGAAACAACCGCCACACAGCCGACAGTGATAATGTGGGTTCATCCCTTATATGAAATCCAGTTCTCGAACCACGGCTGAAAAGGATCTATAGACGTATCAAAACTAAAAGGGTCTTGCAACAGATTTTCTCTTCTAAGCAATGGTAAAAATGTCATATTTGATTTAAAATGTTCTTGCAAGAGACTCCACAAAATAACTGAACCAGAAATAGCTATCATGTCAGAGATCTAGATTAGAATAAATGACCCACTTATGCCAAAACTTTAATGCTCATAATCATTTTGGTTTCTAACATTTACTAGATGTCAGATAATGATTTTAAAAAAATAATTCTTCCACTTAACTCTCCAGAAGCCAACACATAAAAACAAGATGCCTTCGCTAACATGGTGTCAAATATCGGTCGACTCCGGTATTGGCAATACAATATACGAATTTAAGGTATACAATACGATATTAACCCTATGATATTGGCCAATAAAGGGGCCAGTATTTCATAGACGAACACCTATGTCAATCGTCAAAATCACAGTCGAGAGCAGAAGTCTGGGCAATACCTCTCTTGTTGGAGGTAAAACAGCCATTTCTGGAAATCCCAAACATCTCGCTTTATGCACAAGACACAACCAGCTCATTGGCCTTCACAGGCTCCACTATAGGAGAAAATTACATAATGTGTGCTGATGGAAGCCATTCCTAACCCCTCACCCGCAGCCCCAGCAAAAGATTGGAAGAAGAAGAAGAAGAAGAAGATTACGAAGCATAACTCAGTAAAGCTCATCAACATAATTACAGAACTGACATAAACAAGATGCAAAACACACCTTATGAGTACACTAGAGATTAATTCAGGCAACAAAAGACATAAAGTCAGCTGGAAGATCAACTAACAAAATTGTATAGCATTTGCTTAAGAAACTAATGCCAAAAAAAATATTAGAGCTAAATTTTGACACCCCCAAATTAATCGAAAAGTATGCAACAAAAAAAAACTAATTATTATTTCTAGTTGATCCGTCCCAATAATAAAAAATCACAAATCAGTGCAAATTAGCTTGTTGTACAGGAACAGATTCATTGCAAGCTCGAGTGTATCCATTCATTTCTAGATGCAATTGCTTGTGAAACAAATGTTAATTCCAAACCTAACAAGACTATTTTGGTGGAAAAGGGGATGAATTTCAAAGCGTTCCCATTTCCAAACTTGGGCTTTCGGATCTAGGGTTTATTTCCCACAACATCAAAAAAAGAGAAGAAATTTACCTGAATGGGGGGAGAAATTACTTTCAACGGGAGGAGAATCGGGAAGGATAAAAAAATTGCTAAACTTCTCTGCATCGTTCCAATTTTAGCGGATGTCTCCGAAGAGGAGCCAAATTAGCTTGCCGATGTGGGGCTAATTGAGGAATATCTGGCCCAGCCTTTTCTGGATAAGTAGTAGACGCGAACCCGAACCCAAACCCGAAATTTCTCCACTTAATTAATACGTTGAAGATTAACTTCTACCTGTTGCTTCTTACTCAAACAAAGAAAACTTCTATTTGCTGTTATATTTTTATTTTATTTTTTTATTATAATTTAATTTCTTCAACTAATTTAATATTTTTGAATAATTTTTTTTTCCTACCATGATGAAAAGGGTGGAGGATACAAGTCCCTGTACTCTTCTTTTTTCTATTCATGCTTCTTCTTTGTTTTGAATAATACTAAACTAAATAATAATAATAATATTATTAATACAACATTTATACCAATAAGTGATATATAATTAGATAATTGCAATTTTTTATCTCACTAGAAATTATATAATCTCATTCAATTAAAATAAACATGGGTTATTTAGACATGTACCCCTCAACTCTTTAGTGTTTAGAATTATCCCCCAAATTTTTGATATTAGAAATTTAGCCTTGAAATCTTTTAGATTTTAATAATTTACCCCTCTAGCTAGATTTTAATTAAAATTAGAATGTTTTATCTTTAATGTCATTCTCCTTCTTTCTTCATTGTTTCTATATGACCTAATCAAAATTTTATTAAATCCAAAGTTATTGTCCCTCCTCTTTATTCTCTCTCTCTCTCTCTCTCTCTCTCTCTCTCTCTCTCTCTCTCAGGTGCGTGCGCGAAATCCCCTAAAACATACAATTGCTCCAAATATTCTCTATTTTTTTGGTCTTTTATCAATTTGTTTAGGGAGATTTGAGTTTTTAATGTTAAATGAATAGAAGGAAGAGAATTATGAGAAAAGACATGAGTCTTTGTGCTTAAGTTAGGATATAATGTTTAATTATTTAAATAAAGATAATTTAGTCATTTAAAAAAATAGGCAAATTGATGGAATCAACTCGAAATATTCTCTTTTTATTCTAAAAAAGAGGTAAACTTTTAAGATGGAGATTTGAAGGGTAACATCAAATATCAATGATTTGGAGGGTAAAATTTAAATACTAAAGATTTGGAGGCATATATCTAAATAACCCAATAAACAAATACATACACATGCAGAGCAATCCGCATGGTGAATCTGTAACAATGTTAAAAATTGTTATTACAATTACTAGTAATTAATGATGAATACATGAAGAATTATAAATGATTCAATCTTTTTCATTGTAAACGAGGATTTGTATATAAAACTGATCTCAAAAAAGTAGTCTAGAATCTTGATGTAGCAATTTTTTCAAGTTGGAAACTATAAAATTCGTGTTGTCATTAAAAATTCATGTAAACTTTTTAATAAATCAAAATTTAATTTTAAAATCATCGCTAACAATACTACATACATCAGCTGTATCAAAGGCAACACATATATGTTCATAAATTTTGTTGGCCCCTCTCCTACTCTCTACTAATATAGGAGAGGTAGTTTCTGTAACGCCCCGATTCCACGGATACGGGGACGTCACTGCAACGTATATACGTAGGTCCGAACTACCCTCCCGTATATACGCTAAGCATCAGTACAAACAAGAATCAGAGTACGGAAGCAAATGGTGCATTATACATTCCAACACATATATACAATCACAGAATTATCACCAGAAGTGATCACAATATTACATGAATATCATATCACTAATATGCGCAAATGCGAGAGTACAAAGAATATACATGAATGAACAGTATAAAAAGGGGACTCGCATACAAGTATACAAAGAAGTACAAGTATGAAAAGTATAAAAGAGCACTCACGAGTTTACTAAGAAGAAACTCGAGAGGCACACAGGGGGTCTGGAAGGATGTGGCTCTGGACGGTCGGCTGGAGATCCACGCTACCGCTGCGCCACTCTGATCAGGAACGAGGAATATCCAATCGCTCCAAGCTCCAAGACCTGGACGTGAGGATCCAGGGGAGTCAAATGATACTCCCCAGGCGAGTGTAGAAGCAAAACCAAGTGGTGAAGCAGGGTGAGCACAATAATGCATATATCGAGTAATATCAGGTAGGAAGTACTCAGGAAACAGATAGGCTAGAGTTGGTATGAACAGATATGGCATGATAATCATATAACGGGAAATCATAACATAATACTCATAAAACGGGAAATCCGATATAAAGTCCGGGAGAATCAAATACGGTAAGGCACAGCACAAATTCATAGCTATTTAAGCTGTAGGCTTTGGTATGCGTCCCATTCCACATACCTCTACTTACAACTTAAAGAGCCGGTTATTATGACACTTTATTATTACTCGTCTAACCCATATATCTAGGTATGTGTCTCGGTGTATACCCGGTATATATCCCAACTCACATACATCCATATATAAGAAAGTCGAGGTTGTTATTGGAAATCAGCGGTTGTATCGACGAACTATGTTTACAGTGGACCCCGTACATGCCCGGGATAACGGTCCAATATTGTTCCGTTGCTTGTGACGGAACCCAGCCGCTAGGCCTCAATATCAATCAATATGGTACCAACAATACAATACAGGGAGCAAGCACTCCCCTCGGTCCCCTGGAGTACCACAGGTCAGACCGGAAATATAGTGCACAACCTAAAGCCACTGTAAACACGAACACATATCGATATCCGCATATTTCCCCCGACCCAATGCAAGTTGGTCCATTTTAAGATTTAATAGTTTAATTATCACTTTACGGGAAAAACAGGAAATAGACATGATCAGGAATACGGAGTACGTAAGTACTATATAGTCAGGTCACTGCATGTAAAGCAGGAATACAATATACAGGTCACTGATCATGATACAGGATAATAAGTCAAGTTCCCGTAAAGGTGATAATCACAAGTCAAGTATATCATGCTGGGTTAAAGTGATAGCATGATAGGGTGATGATATATAACAAGTAACCAATCATAACAAGAGATGGATAATAATCAGGTAGCAAGTTATGTCAAGAGATTGATAATAGTCTGGGTAAGTCAGGTCATACCAATAGGGTCTTGCCAAAGAGTAGTATGTCAGGTGGTCAGGTGATAACACTCTAGATGGTCAGGTGATATACATGTGTTAAAAGGAAACATGTAACAGATAGGTCTAAGTAATGGCATGGTAAGTGGTAACAAGGAAGTGACTCAAAGTCCAACGACCACGAAGGGTCGGCCACGCATGGTATGTGATACAGAAGTAAGCATATCAATAGCATGGCACAAGTACAAGATAAAGCTACCCTAATACAAGCAATAGCAGGGCAGTGGTGATATATCAGAAACCAAGAATACAACGACCACGAAGGGTCTGCCACGCATAGTATGAAAGCAGTAAAAGATATATGGAATAAAGTATATAAAAACATGAGGTGAAATACTTATCGTCCCGACGAAACGGAACTCAAATAGAGAAGAGCGAGACTACTCGCCTAAATCACCAATACGCCGAAATACCCGAAATCCACTGAAGTCCGGGACTCGCCATAAAATATAATAAAATGTAAATATTTGTGGAGAGAGAAAGGAGGGAGGAGAGAGAAGAGAGAGAAAGAGAGGGAAAGTTTGGAGAGAGAGAGAGAACTAGAGAGGGACTCCTAGAGAGAGAAAGAGAGATTTAGGAGTGAAAATCTAGAGAGAGAAAGAGGGAGTTAGAGAGGGAAAGAGAAGTTGTAGAGAGAGGAGAGAGAGAGAGAGGGAGAGTCCAGGAGAGAGAGAGAGAGAGGGTGAGAGAGAGAGAATAAGAGAGAGAGAGAGAAAGAGAGAGCAGGTTAGAGAGAGAAAGAGGAAGAGAGAGAGAGGACAGGGCAGGGGGCAGCAGCCCCCTGCACAGGCCCAGGGGCTTCAGCCCCTGGCCGGGAACAGCCGCCGGCCGGACGGCGGCGCCGGGCGGTGCCGGCCGCCGGCAGAGGAAGGAGGGGGCGCCGCCCCCTCCACAGAGCACAGGGGGGGCTGTTGCCCCCCCTGCCAGCAAGAAAAGAGGGGGGCTTTGCCCCCCTCCAACACTGGCGCAGGGGCCCAGGCGGGCCCCTGGCCGCCCACGGCCGCCGGCACAGCGCCGGCGGCGCCAGACTGGGGTGGCGCCGGCCACCCCAGGGAGAAGAGAAGGAGGGGGCTGCGCCCCCTCCAGCAGAGAAGAGGGGGGCTCTGCCCCCCCCTCAGCACAGGCACAGGGGCCAGGAGGGCCCCTGGCCACCCACGGCCGCCGGCTCACCGCCGGCGGCGGCCAGAACGGGGTGGCGCCGGCCACCCCGAAGAGAAGAAGGAGGGGGCCCCGCCCCCTCCACAGCAGAGCACAGGGGGCCCGAGGCCCCCTGGCCACTCCCAAGGCCGCCGGCACATGGCCGGCGGCGGTCTGCCCTCGCCGGGGCAGCGCCGGAGAAGAAGAAGGGGGGTCCGGCGAGGAGGGGCCGGACCGGATCAGGGAAGGGAGAAAAAGAGAAGGAAAAAGGAAAATAAAAGAAAAGGAAAGAAAAGTAAAGAAAAGAGAAGAGAGAGGAGATGGTGGTGGCCGGAGATCGGAGTTGGTCTCACGCCGGCGTCGTGGTGGCCGGAGACGCCGGCGGTGGGGCTGGTCGGGTGTCGCCCCCGCAGGAGAGAAAAAGAAGAAGGAGAAGAAAAGAGAAGAAGGAAAAAGAGAAAGAAAAGGAAAAATGAAAGAAAAGAAAAAGAAAAAGAAAAGAAAGAGAGAGAGTGAGAGGGATGGTGATGGGAAGGGAAATAAATGAGGGGGTGAGGTGGAGTTGTCTCCCCACGTGGAGGGGAGAAGGTGCTGGAGTCGGTTGAGGGAAAAGAAAAGAAAAGAAAGAAAGAAAAGAAAGAAAGATTTAAAAATATTAATATAATAATAAGGTTGGAAAATCGACTGTCTCCGAAAAATCCCCAAAAATACCCGGAGGTAGAAAACATCATCCTGAGGAATAATATGAAATCGGTTTTCAGAAATAAAATCCCGTTTTCAAATTAAAAATCCAGAAGCCAAACGCCGATACCGGTCTACCCCGGGTCGGCCGGATTTGATAAATTCCGAAAAATCCCAGAAAATGCATTAGAGAAGAAAACATGATTTTAAGACGTAAAGTGAAAGCGGAATTCAGAAATTCAATCCCGATTGTAAACTAAAAATCCTGGAATCGGTTACCTACCGACTCCGAAGGAATTTCCATAAAATCATAAAATCCTCAGAAAAAGTATGTAAGTAAGAAATGTGATTCTAAGAATTAAAGTCTAAAGGACCATCTAGAAATTCCTAGCTGTGTGTGAATTAAAAATCCTGGAATCGGTTATCTACCGACTCCGGTGGAAAATTCATAAATTCGTAAAATCTCCAGAAAAAGGATTTAGGTAGGAAATATTACTCTAAGAAGAATCGTCTAAAGACTCTTCGAGAAATTCCAAATGGTTTGTGAATTAAAAATCCGGGAAGCGGTCAGCGACACTGGCCGACACCGGTTTTGAAGATTTTCATTTTAATTTCAGAAAAATCTAGAAAATCATAGAAAATATATAATAATGGAAAATGATATTTAAAACTAAAATCGGTCAAATCTAATCACCGGAAAGACCAAATCGAATAATATACTATAATCGAGTCCCTGGTTCGGACTGGGACTGACTCCAAGTCCACGAATCCAAATCCAAGACAAAACAATCATATAAGGAATTCATAAAGCAAAACAAATACAGGAAACAATCGAAAAAATACGATCGGAAAATCTGAATACGCAACTAAGTACGTATTCCGGGAACGGGGTATTACAATCCACCCACCTTACAAAAATTGCGTCCTCGCAATTTCGTTAAGGGGTAAATTGAATACAAAGGGACAACGGTGGAATTTATACTAATTAAGATATGAAGCACTATAGGTAGGGCTCTCAAGTCTGAATAATATTGCTGACGTCGTGGCTGAGTAATAAGAATAATACTGCTGCTGAAGTCGTGGCTGAGTAATAAGAATAATACTGCTGCTGAAGTCGTGGCTGAGTAATAAGAATAATACTGCTGATGTCGTGGCTGTGTAATAGAATTCCGAAGATAAAGAAAATCCTGATAATCCTGAGCATAATAAAGAAGACCGATAATTAAGAATCCCGACTGCTGTCCTCTGAAAGATAGCCAGATCAAGATCGATCTGGAGAATACCAAGCTTCATAGAATTGGCCGAAGAGATCACATAATAGCTTCCTTCTGAACCAGCCACTACCTCTCTAGTCTAGTCATATCTTAAAATAGTATAAGGCTTCATAAAACCAAAACATAAAACCAAAACAGGGAAAGGATAGAAGAGACTAGGAATCAAAGGAAAAGATAGTCAAGGAAGGATTTGAAATCAAAGGAAAGATAGTCAAGAAATAGATAACTCTGCACTTGTAGTTGGAATGTATAACCAAGACTCATGTATTCCAGTTGCAAATCTCTTTACCATTGATTTGCCTTCTGGACGTACTGAGGAGGTTTAGAGCCTAAGCTCTGATACCAACCTGTAACGCCCCGATTCCACGGATACGGGGACGTCACTGCAACGTATATACGTAGGTCCGAACTACCCTCCCGTATATACGCTAAGCATCAGTACAAACAAGAATCAGAGTACGGAAGCAAATGGTGCATTATACATTCCAACACATATATACAATCACAGAATTATCACCAGAAGTGATCACAATATTACATGAATATCATATCACTAATATGCGCAAATGCGAGAGTACAAAGAATATACATGAATGAACAGTATAAAAAGGGGACTCGCATACAAGTATACAAAGAAGTACAAGTATGAAAAGTATAAAAGAGCACTCACGAGTTTACTAAGAAGAAACTCGAGAGGCACACAGGGGGTCTGGAAGGATGTGGCTCTGGACGGTCGGCTGGAGATCCACGCTACCGCTGCGCCACTCTGATCAGGAACGAGGAATATCCAATCGCTCCAAGCTCCAAGACCTGGACGTGAGGATCCAGGGGAGTCAAATGATACTCCCCAGGCGAGTGTAGAAGCAAAACCAAGTGGTGAAGCAGGGTGAGCACAATAATGCATATATCGAGTAATATCAGGTAGGAAGTACTCAGGAAACAGATAGGCTAGAGTTGGTATGAACAGATATGGCATGATAATCATATAACGGGAAATCATAACATAATACTCATAAAACGGGAAATCCGATATAAAGTCCGGGAGAATCAAATACGGTAAGGCACAGCACAAATTCATAGCTATTTAAGCTGTAGGCTTTGGTATGCGTCCCATTCCACATACCTCTACTTACAACTTAAAGAGCCGGTTATTATGACACTTTATTATTACTCGTCTAACCCATATATCTAGGTATGTGTCTCGGTGTATACCCGGTATATATCCCAACTCACATACATCCATATATAAGAAAGTCGAGGTTGTTATTGGAAATCAGCGGTTGTATCGACGAACTATGTTTACAGTGGACCCCGTACATGCCCGGGATAACGGTCCAATATTGTTCCGTTGCTTGTGACGGAACCCAGCCGCTAGGCCTCAATATCAATCAATATGGTACCAACAATACAATACAGGGAGCAAGCACTCCCCTCGGTCCCCTGGAGTACCACAGGTCAGACCGGAAATATAGTGCACAACCTAAAGCCACTGTAAACACGAACACATATCGATATCCGCATATTTCCCCCGACCCAATGCAAGTTGGTCCATTTTAAGATTTAATAGTTTAATTATCACTTTACGGGAAAAACAGGAAATAGACATGATCAGGAATACGGAGTACATAAGTACTATATAGTCAGGTCACTGCATGTAAAGCAGGAATACAATATACAGGTCACTGATCATGATACAGGATAATAAGTCAAGTTCCCGTAAAGGTGATAATCACAAGTCAAGTATATCATGCTGGGTTTAAAGTGATAGCATGATAGGGTGATGATATATAACAAGTAACCAATCATAACAAGAGATGGATAATAATCAGGTAGCAAGTTATGTCAAGAGATTGATAATAGTCTGGGTAAGTCAGGTCATACCAATAGGGTCTTGCCAAAGAGTAGTATGTCAGGTGGTCAGGTGATAACACTCTAGATGGTCAGGTGATATACATGTGTTAAAAGGAAACATGTAACAGATAGGTCTAAGTAATGGCATGGTAAGTGGTAACAAGGAAGTGACTCAAAGTCCAACGACCACGAAGGGTCGGCCACGCATGGTATGTGATACAGAAGTAAGCATATCAATAGCATGGCACAAGTACAAGATAAAGCTACCCTAATACAAGCAATAGCAGGGCAGTGGTGATATATCAGAAACCAAGAATACAACGACCACGAAGGGTCTGCCACGCATAGTATGAAAGCAGTAAAAGATATATGGAATAAAGTATATAAAAACATGAGGTGAAATACTTATCGTCCCGACGAAACGGAACTCAAATAGAGAAGAGCGAGACTACTCGCCTAAATCACCAATACGCCGAAATACCCGAAATCCACTGAAGTCCGGGACTCGCCATAAAATATAATAAAATGTAAATATTTGTGGAGAGAGAAAGGAGGAGGAGAGAGAAGAGAGAGAAAGAGAGGGAAAGTTTGGAGAGAGAGAGAGAACTAGAGAGGGACTCCTAGAGAGAGAAAGAGAGATTTAGGAGTGAAAATCTAGAGAGAGAAAGAGGGAGTTAGAGAGGGAAAGAGAAGTTGTAGAGAGAGGAGAGAGAGAGAGAGGGAGAGTCCAGGAGAGAGAGAGAGAGGGTGAGAGAGAGAGAATAAGAGAGAGAGAGAGAAAGAGAGAGCAGGTTAGAGAGAGAAAGAGGAAGAGAGAGAGAGGACAGGGCAGGGGGCAGCAGCCCCCTGCACAGGCCCAGGGGCTTCAGCCCCTGGCCGGGAACAGCCGCCGGCCGGACGGCGGCGCCGGGCGGTGCCGGCCGCCGGCAGAGGAAGGAGGGGGCGCCGCCCCCTCCACAGAGCACAGGGGGGGCTGTTGCCCCCCCTGCCAGCAAGAAAAGAGGGGGGCTTTGCCCCCCTCCAACACTGGCGCAGGGGCCCAGGCGGGCCCCTGGCCGCCCACGGCCGCCGGCACAGCGCCGGCGGCGCCAGACTGGGGTGGCGCCGGCCACCCCAGGGAGAAGAGAAGGAGGGGGCTGCGCCCCCTCCAGCAGAGAAGAGGGGGGCTCTGCCCCCCCTCAGCACAGGCACAGGGGCCAGGAGGGCCCCTGGCCACCCACGGCCGCCGGCTCACCGCCGGCGGCGGCCAGAACGGGGTGGCGCCGGCCACCCCGAAGAGAAGAAGGAGGGGGCCCCGCCCCCTCCACAGCAGAGCACAGGGGGCCCGAGGCCCCCTGGCCACTCCCAAGGCCGCCGGCACATGGCCGGCGGCGGTCTGCCCTCGCCGGGGCAGCGCCGGAGAAGAAGGGGGGTCCGGCGAGGAGGGGCCGGACCGGATCAGGGAAGGGAGAAAAAGAGAAGGAAAAAGGAAAATAAAAGAAAAGGAAAGAAAAGTAAAGAAAGAGAAAGAGAAGAGAGAGGAGATGGTGGTGGCCGGAGATCGGAGTTGGTCTCACGCCGGCGTCGTGGTGGCCGGAGACGCCGGCGGTGGGGCTGGTCGGGTGTCGCCCCCGCAGGAGAGAAAAAGAAGAAGGAGAAGAAAAGAGAAGAAGGAAAAAGAGAAAGAAAAGGAAAAATGAAAGAAAAGAAAAAGAAAAGAAAAGAAAGAGAGAGAGTGAGAGGGATGGTGATGGGAAGGGAAATAAATGAGGGGGTGAGGTGGAGTTGTCTCCCCACGTGGAGGGGAGAAGGTGCTGGAGTCGGTTGAGGGAAAAGAAAAGAAAAGAAAGAAAGAAAAGAAAGAAAGATTTAAAAATATTAATATAATAATAAGGTTGGAAAATCGACTGTCTCCGAAAAATCCCCAAAAATACCCGGAGGTAGAAAACATCATCCTGAGGAATAATATGAAATCGGTTTTCAGAAATAAAATCCCGTTTTCAAATTAAAAATCCAGAAGCCAAACGCCGATACCGGTCTACCCCGGGTCGGCCGGATTTGATAAATTCCGAAAAATCCCAGAAAATGCATTAGAGAAGAAAACATGATTTTAAGACGTAAAGTGAAAGCGGAATTCAGAAATTCAATCCCGATTGTAAACTAAAAATCCTGGAATCGGTTACCTACCGACTCCGAAGGAATTTCCATAAAATCATAAAATCCTCAGAAAAAGTATGTAAGTAAGAAATGTGATTCTAAGAATTAAAGTCTAAAGGACCATCTAGAAATTCCTAGCTGTGTGTGAATTAAAAATCCTGGAATCGGTTATCTACCGACTCCGGTGGAAAATTCATAAATTTGTAAAATCTCCAGAAAAAGGATTTAGGTAGGAAATATTACTCTAAGAAGAATCGTCTAAAGACTCTTCGAGAAATTCCAAATGGTTTGTGAATTAAAAATCCGGGAAGCGGTCAGCGACACTGGCCGACACCGGTTTTGAAGATTTTCATTTTAATTCCAGAAAAATCTAGAAAATCATAGAAAATATATAATAATGGAAAATGATATTTAAAACTAAAATCGGTCAAATCTAATCACCGGAAAGACCAAATCGAATAATATACTATAATCGAGTCCCTGGTTCGGACTGGGACTGACTCCAAGTCCACGAATCCAAATCCAAGACAAAACAATCATATAAGGAATTCATAAAGCAAAACAAATACAGGAAACAATCGAAAAAATACGATCGGAAAATCTGAATACGCAACTAAGTACGTATTCCGGGAACGGGGTATTACAGTTTCTCTAACAGTACATGGTTTGAACTCATAAACGATATGTCTTACCAACTCTCTTCTCAAGTAGGGGTGCAAATAGGTTAGATTAATCGAAACCCAACCCATGACCAACCCATATTTTTAACAGGATGGGCAACACATTTGTTGGGTTGGATTGAGAACGGGTTGAAAAATGTCAACGTTAAATATTTTTTGATTGGGTTTGAGTTAGCCCTTTAGGCAACCGGACCCAAATTCTTTTGTTAAGTATATTAAATATTTTAATTGTATATGTATGACTATATTAGATTATATTATTGTATACTTTAGTATTAAATTTATGATATGTTTTTAAAAATTTATTCAACATGTTATACGAGTTTTTATATTTATTAGAAAATCAAATCCAAACTAAGCTAACGAGACCCATAACGGACTTGCCGAACTGAACATGATCCCGACTTGAACATAAAAATTAAAGTCAGTTTGATTTGGTTGGAAAAGATTGGGTTAAAGTTGGGATGGATTTGGGTTCGAGCAACATCTCCTCGGTTTGGGTTGGGCCTGAAAGTCACATTAAGGGGGTGAATAGATGATAATGCTAACAAAATGTGGAATGCAACAATTTAAGCAAACAATCAAAACGTTCAACTCAAAATAAGAAGTGAAGCCGGATTCTCAATTAAGGGCTCTAGAATTTCTCCTCTTAATTTCTCTTAAATAAGAGCTGAGGTGCACAATTGTCTTCTTAGTTAAATGAGGAAAATTCGATAATCCAACACTCAATAGATATAAAGCTATATAGTAACACAAATACAATATTATTACAAGTATGTAAAGAAGAAGTATGAGAACAAATAGAACAATAGAAGTAGAAACAAGAGTGAGAGAAAAACAATCGCAAACACAAGGAGTTTATTTCGAGGTTCGAGCAACTTGCTCTATGTCCTTGCCTTCACCGCGTGAAGGATTTTCACTATCCATCAAGAATCACCACAAAGGAACCAAAACTACAATGGTCTACACAAGACTCGGAGTACGCAACTCCAATTTTCAATCCTCTGCTCAAGAGGTAGCACAAAGCCAATGAAGTTTACAGCTCTTGGTGACTACAAAAATCACAAACTTCTCATTACAACTTCCTAGATTTTTGAGTGGAGAAATGAAGTTGAAGAAGTTTTTGTGAGAGAAAATTCAGTTGAAAAGAATGGACTTGAAAACTTAAAACTTGCAGAAATTGATTTGAAATTGAGAATTTTTAAGACTTGAAAACTTGAAAGTAAAAGCTTGATTTTTCTTTTAAAACTTTGATGTTCAAAATGTAAGTACACCTAGAGGGGAGGTGAATAGGTGTATGGATAATCTAATGACAAATAATGAGGAATTAAAAATAAATTGCAACACACTTAGTGTGATCAAAGAGTGTAGCCGAATTCCTGGTGAAGGGCTCTGGACTATCTCCTCTAAATTCCTCTAAATAAGAGTTGAGGTGTTATGTAAAGCTCTCTTGGTTGAACACAAGTATGACACACAAACAATACCAAGCATATAAGTATGATATGAACAATATGAATCAATACAAGGTAAATAAGAGAGAGTTAGAGTTAGTGGATCAAACACAAACACAAAGATATGTTTCGAGGTTCGAACACCCAGCTCTACATCCCCGCCTTCACACAGAAGGAATTTCACTAAATCGTCTACACAGGACTTCCCACACAGGGAACCTCCACTGAGGATTTGGGCAAATATAACTAGGAGTATACAACTCCTCTTTCCAACAATTATAACCTCTACACAAGAGGCAAGGCACAACAATTGTCACCTCTACATTTAGAGGGATGGACACTTAGCCAAACAACGATCAACCTCTCACTAGAGGGATTAGGCTCAAGGCCACACAATCACAACCACCTCTCACTAGAGGGTCAAGGCACTTTAGCCAAACTTCAACCTCAATCACCTCTACACTTAGAGGGATACCAACACAACCTTCACAATCACCTCTCACTAGAGGGATATCAACAAATACAAGGGAGGTTACAACACTTGGTGGTCTCAACAAACCACAAAACAAATCTTTCTCACAAAACTAAGATCCTAATAGATAGGATAGATAGATAGCTCAAGTGTTAGAATATAAAGAGTTTGAAAATCAAAATCACAAAGACAAACTCTTGGGAAAACTTCTAGACGGCTATAGAAATGAAGAACAAAAACCAATTCCCAAAAGACTCTATTTTTCTTTAAATTTTCAACCCTTTAAAAACAAGTAAAGATCAAATCTTTTGGCACAAAAACTCTTTTAAAAACTTACTGAAAAATAGAAAATTTTGCTCTTGAAATTCTTATATAAAACAGTTCAAGAGGGAGCTATTTATAAGCCCTCTCAAAAACTAGCCGTTGAGTGCAAATCAGCAGCTGAGTTTGCTGTCGGTCGACCGGCCAACGGTCTTTTTTCTGACCGTTGTGCAGTCGGTCGACCGGCCAGTAACCGAGGCCTGGAAATATATAGCAGAGGCTCTCTGCCGGTCGACCGGGGCCAGATCCAGAGAGCAAAGCTCTCTGGCGGTCGACCGGCCTTCCAGCCTAAGCTGCCATGCACATTTTTTGCACGTCGGTCGACGGGACCGGTCAACCGACTTCTGCCTCGGTCGACCATCTGGTCGACCGGCAGAAGGCCAGAACAAACAGTTTTAGGGATTGAAACTCGGTCTTTTTAACTTCTAAAAAATCTCATAAAATACATATAAATTCCACAAAAATAAGTTCTTATAAGATCTTTGAAATACAAATATGTGTGACTAAAATTCATATTATAAACAATTTGAACTATTTTTGTGATATTGAAATTTGGCTTAAATACAAAATTCGTATTTTCCAAACTTTGATTTTTGAAATGGAAAACTTTTTTTTCTCTAAAACTCATGTAAATACAAAAACATGACATTGAAACAACTTTGAAGCATGTTGTATTTGGATAGAATCCAATATACATAGAAAGATATATATCTATGTTTTTGACATGAAAACCAAGATCGGTTAAACCGAAAAAACCAAAACCAATAAAATTAAAACTTGTATGTGTATGTGAACTTGAGCATATCAACACTATCTAATCTTTACACAAGATCTAAACAAACTAAATAAAACAATCCGAGGTCTTCTTGTAGAACTTCTTCTCCAAGTCGACTCAATCCAAACATGATCCAACGAGTTTGACTCCAACCGAGTACTAGATGCGATCTTGACGCGCGAGCTCTTGAATCATCTGTGATAGGTCCAAAACTCCTTTGTTGAAGCTAAATACCTACTAATATCTTGATCAAATATCTGAAACTAAATGTCACAAGATTATTAGTAAACTATAACTACATGAGTTAATCATCATCAAAACTAGAGTGAAAGGCCTCTGGGCCAACAATCTCTCCCTTTTTGATGATGACAAAACCCATGGAGTTATATATGCATGGATTAAAGTTAAGCTTCATAGAATCTCCCCCTTAACTCATGCACATCAATAAACATAAAGATATTCAATGAATGCTCAACACAAATATGCATAAATGAGGAAATAAACATAAATAAACAATTTCAAATATTTCTCCCCTTTTTGCATAAACAAAACATATATGCTCTAATACCAATTGAGAAAAAACATAAACATGCATATTAAAAAAAAGCGTAAAATTCTTTCTCTCCTATTTTGTCAATTCATATATAAAACAAGGAGATAAAATAACCATGCATAGAAAAACATGCATATAAAACAAGAAATATCTCTCCCCCTATAAAACAAGAAATATCTGTCCTCCTTTTGAAACATGCTTAAACATGTATATAAACATGCATATAAAACTCTAAAACATTTCTCCCCCTTTTTGTCAACTAATCAACAAAGGGGTATAACAGAACAAACACTAAAGGGCATAAATAATATTTCTCTCCCTTTATGTTAAATACAAACAATAAAGTTATATATGCTATATACATTCATGAAGAGGAGCGACGTAAAGTTAACTCCCCCTGCATACATGCATTTATATGAAAAGAGATGACTAAACTCTAACCACATAAAGCATAATATATAATTTATAAAAGGAGATGTGAAGCTCCTACTACACACGTGTATTATATAAAGAAGAGCGATCAAACTCCTCGATATGTGATACACTCAACGTGAATCTATATATGGAGAAGATGTGAAGCTTCCCTTGCATATAAGCAATACATATCAAAACATTTTGAAACCACTTTTATTATACCAATTGAGAATATATCAATTGAAAGTAAACAAAGACTTTTAAGATACTAAAAAAAAATACCAATTGAAAATATTTTGTAAACTTTTAATACCAATAGAAAAAGAAACATTATATGTTTTGATACCAATTGAAGTATATATATTGTAAATTTTGATTTTGATACCAATTGTAAATATTTATACTAATTGAAAGTGTTTTGTACTTTTGATACCAATTGTAAGTATATATATTGTAAGTTGATACCAATTCAAAGTAAAAACTAAATTTTTAGGTAAACATAGTTCATTTCAACATCGATACCAATTTAAAATGAAGCATGATACCAATTTAAAAACAAAAACCAACATTTTGGTTAAACAAATCATTTTGCAATAAAGATACCAAATAGAGAATATTATCAATTTAAGATTCTTGATACCAATATTGAAAATGTTAGTATATATCAATTTAAAATATTTTTCATTTGGATACCCATTTAAAAAATATGATATCAATTGAAAGATATCATATTCATCATAAAGAGTGGGAGTAAGATGCCAATAGAAAATAAAAACTGATTGAAAGGTAAAACGTGAATTTTCTCCCCCTTTATGAAATACTAATGAAAACAATGCATAAACTTGTATAAGATACCAATTGAAAAATAATTGACATTACGGAGTAAATCAAGCTTAGCATAACATAATTTGTGCTTTAAGATGTATAAATATTGTAAGCACAATCTAATCAGATATATATGTATGAGAATGTAAATACCAATCGAAATTGATACTATTTGAAGTTTGAAGCATACTTATATAAGAAACATATATGAGTATACATAAAAATATCAATTGTGATACCAATTGAAAATATGATAAGAATCAAGTGTATAAATCATACCTATCACCCTATCATGCACATGTTAAAAAGATTTTCAATTAGGCATACAAGGCAAGGTCGTCCATCCAACCGCCCTTTTGATGGGTAGGGGTTTTCAAAAAAAATATGTTTGAAAATAATTTTAGCATAGTTGAAAACTCTACCAAAATGAAGAATACGAACTAGTTTTATTATTATTTTGTAAACTAGTACGAAATCCTTCAAACAAGGAATAAAACATGAATAAATTCATGAAAACATGAGAATCACTCAACAATTGATACTCAAGGTCTATAAAGCACATATAAGACTCATGAAAATAAAGTCATGAGAAAACATCAAATAATGTGAGTGTACAAGAATTGTGTGAAAAACATAATCATGGAAATAGGCAATAAAACTTCATATGGAATTCCTTTATAAACATGAAAATCATTAAAACCAATAGGCTTCAAGGTATATGAAAGTACACCTAGAGGGGGGTGAATAGGTGTAAGGCTAATCTAATGACAAATAATGCGAAATTAAAAACTAATTGCAACACACTTAGTGTAACCAAGGAGTGTAGCCGAATTCCTAGTGATGGGCTCTGGACTATCTCCTCTGAATTCCTCTAAATAAGAGTTGAGGTGCTATATGAAGCTCTCTTGGTTTAACACAAGTGAGGGACACAAACAAACCAAGCATGTATATGATATGACAATAAGATGCAATGCACATTATAAGAGAGAGAGTTAGAGATAGTGGATCAAACGCAAACACAAAGATATGTATCGAGATTCGAGCACCCAGCTCTACGTCCCCGCCTTCACACAGAAGGATTTCCACTAACTCGTCCACACAGGACTTCCCACACAGGGAACCTCCACTGAGGATTTGGGTAAATACAAACCGGGATACACAACTCATCTCTCCAACAATACAACCTCTTACTAGAGGCAAGGTACAAAACAAATCACCTCTACACTTAGAGGGATAGACACTTAGCCAAACAAATATCAATATCACACAAGAGGGATAAGGCTCAAAGCCACAACTCCACAATCACCTCTTCACTAAGAGGGATACCAACACCACTTCCACAATTACCTCTCACTAGAGAGATATCAACACAATCACCTCTCACTAGAGGGATATTACAAAGTATGGAAGGTTACAACTCTTGGTGGCATCAACAACCACAAACTAATTTTCCCACAAAAATAGATCCTAATAGATGGGATAGATAGATAGCTCAAGTGTGAGAAATCAAGGTGTTTGAAAATCAAATCACAAAGAAAAATACTTGAAAAAACAACTAGAATTTGATAGAAATGAACAAAATAAATATCCCAAATACTCTATTTTTCTTTGATTTTTCCAGCCCTTGAAAATAAATAAAGATAAATCTTTTTGGCTTAAAAACTCTTTTGAAAACTTACTGTTAAACACTTATAAAGGTGAGAATTTTTGCTCTCTAAAAACTTGTAAGAAAGCAGCTCAAGAATGGGGTATTTTTAGCCCAAACAAATCTGCCCGTTGGCAGTCTGGCAAAGGGCAAAATTGCCCTTCCAGACGCCCGAGCGGTCGACCGGCCAACGATCATTTTTATGATCGTTGAGCCACCGGTAGACCGGTCGGTCGATCGGAAACTGGAAACAGAGAGCAGAGCTCTCTGCAGGTCGACCGGGCTGTCGACCGGGGCCATTTCCAGAGTGCAGAAGCTCTCTGGCGGTCGACCGACCCGGTCGACCGGCCTCCCAGCCTGGGCTGCGTGCACATCCTGTGCACGTCAGTCGACCGGACCGGTTGACTGACCTCTACCTCGGTCGACCGTTCCGGTTGACCGACAGACAGCCAGGTCAAACATTTTAGGGATTGAAAACTTGGGTTTTTGACTTTGATAAAACCCATAAAATCACATAAATTCCACAAAAATCAATTCTTATTAGATCTTTGAAATACAAATATGTGTGAGTAAAATTCAACACATATTATAAACAATTTGAACCATTTTGTGTTTTTGAAAATTTGTCTTAAACCTAAAATCGTATTTTTTAAAACTAAGATTTTTGAAATGGAAAACCGTTTTCTCCAAAACTCATGTAAATACAAAAACATGATATTGAAACAACTTTGAGCATATTGTATATGGATAGAATCAAATATACATGAAAGATATTATATCTATGTTTTTAACTTGAAAACCAAGATCGGTTAAACCGAAAAACCAAAACATGAAACTTGTGTGTATTGTGAATTTGCGCATATCACATCATCTTATCTTTACAATGATCTAAACATAATCTTAAACTAAACAAACTGAGATCTTCTTATAGAACGCCATCTCCAAATTGACTCGATCCAAACACGATCCAACGAGCTTGACTCCAACCGAGTACTAGATGTGATCTTGACGCGCGAGCTCATGAATCACCATGTGAAAGCACCAAAACACCTTTGTTAAAGCCAATCACCTACTTATATCTTGATCAAATATTTGAAACTAAATATCACAAGATTATCAGTAAACTATAACTACATGAGTTAATCATCATCAAAACTAGAGTGAAAGGCCTCTGGGCCAACAATCTCCCCCTTTTTGATGATGACAAAACTCATGGAGTTATATATGCATGGATTAAAGTTAAGCTTCATAGAAGCTCCCCCTTAACTCATGCATAGCAATAAATAAATAGATATGCAATGAATGCTCATGAATCAAACAGTACATATAGGTATAAATGGAAGTAAACATGCATGAATATATAAATCTCCATAAATATCTCTCTCCCCCTTTTTGTTAATTCATCAACAAAGGGATAAACATAAACTCAAAAACAATCTATTCCCCTATTATGTCAAAACAAAATTAACAACGGGGCATAAAGAAACAAAAAAAAAACAATTTTCTCCTTGTTGTCAAACAACAAAAATCAAACAAAGGGACATGATAAATGTCTCTCCCTTTTTGCATAAAACAAACAATAAAGATAGATATATGCGATATACATTCATGAAGAGGAAAGACGTGAAGTTAACTCCCCCGCATATTGTTGGCCCAAGGTTAGAATCACCCGGTTTTAGAGTTTTGATGATTACAAAACATATATAGTTATTTGTACTAATCATGTTTAAGTGTTTAAGATTGTTTCAGGGTTCTAAGGATTCAAGATGTTTTCTTCCCTAAAGGAAGGTGGTGATTGACTCAAGTTGACTCAATACGGGATCAAGTATTCAAGTTATTCAACGATGCATATGGAAAAGCCCAAATTGAAGATCTTGTAGTCACCTAGAACTATTGTAAGAATTAGTATGTTAAAGAGTAAGGATATGATATTTGTGTTCAAGAAAACACACACACACAAATACACTTTTCAAAATACAAGTTTTTGGTTATGTTGGTTTTGGTGCATGTTTGATCAATATACATGTTACAAAATATTTCAAATTTTTATATCTAGTTTAAAACATGTATCTCATCTCCTATAACATGCTACTTAAACCTCAAACCATTTAAAAATATTTCAAAAATATTTCAAAGTTCAAAAACCTTTTTAAAAAAAATGTTTCAGGCCTTTACGGTCGACTGGCACGGTCGACCGGTAGTATTTCAGGCCAGATCGGTCGACTGTCTGGCCGACCGGGCCGTTTGGCCGTTAGCGTGCACGCCCATGCACGTCAGACCCTGCGGTCGACCGAGCGGTCGCCCGACTGCAAGACCCTAACTCTCGGGTTGTGCCAGTCGACCGGCACTTCAATATTTCATTTTTATTATAGCCAACGGTCGACCGGGCGGTCAACCGGAGCCAATGGCTCTTTTGCCAAGTGGCTTGTCGGTCGACCGGCAGCTGTCCAGAAAGCCCCAACGGCTATTTTTTGAAATCTGTTTCATTTTTTTAATGATTCCAACGGCTATTTCTTGTTTTCTAGTGGCTAAACTCCCTCCTAATGACCTAGTATCAATTATGAATGGTATTTATTCATTCCCTATAAATAGAGGTCATTGGTCTTTAGTTTGGGACAACAAAAACATCCAAGTTTCAAGTTTTCAAAAGTGAAGAAAAGTTTGCTTACTTTCATTTTCAAAGTTCTTTAAATTGCAAAAGTTTTTCAGTTGATTTCCAAGTCTTTTACTTCTTTTTAACTGAAATTTTTCTCTCACTTTACTTCTTGAGCCAAAAATCATACTCCACTCTATAAGAAGTTATAAGAGAGAGTTTGTGGTCATTTGATCACCAAGTGACTTGTATGCCATTGTGTTGAGATCTCTCTTGTGTAAAGGTTGGATTTGTTGGAGTTGGGTACTCCAGTCTTGTGTAGACCAATTGTAATCCCCTTGGGTGTAAAGGTTCCTGTGTGAAAATTTTCTTTGTGAATTTAGTGGAAATCTTTCATAGTGGTGAAGGCGGGGACGTAGAGCAGTGGCTCGAACCTCGAAATAAATTATTTGTGTTTGTGATTGGTTTCCTTTTTGCTCTCTATTGCTTTACATTCCTTACTTGTGATACCACTTGCTTGTACTTCATTATTGCACTCATTTCATTTACTTGCTTTTTGGTCTTTACTCATTTCAACAAGAAAGCAATTAGCACCTCAACTCATAATCTAGAAGAATCAAAGAAGAGAAGTTCTAGAGCCCTTCATGGGGAATTCGGCTTCAATTTCTTGTTTTGAGTGACCGCTTACATCATTCATACTTTCTTATTTAAAAAGAGTTGATTAGCATTAACACCTATTCACTCCCCCTCTAGGTGTTTTTCAATTGGTATCAGAGCTTTAGACTCTAGGCTCTTGGCTTAACATCCTTAGAGAGATTCTATATTGCTAATCACTCTTTTCATATTTCATCCTCATACACTTTAGTAAAGATGGCCGAAGGTATTAAGACCCCACCCAAATTTGATGGCCTTAACTTTCTCATATGGAAGGTTAAGATGACCGTGTTTTTGCAATCACCTCTCACTAGAGGGATATCAACACAATCACCTCTCACTAGAGAGATATCACAAAGTATGGAAGGTTTACAACTCTTAGTGGTATCAACAACCACAAACTAATTTTTTCACAAAAATAGATCCTAATAGATAGGATAGATAGATAGCTCAAGTGTGAGAAATCAAGGTGTTTGAAAATCAAATCACAAAGAAAAATACTTGGGAAAACAACTACAATTTGATAGAAATGAGGAACAAAACAAATATCCCAAATACTCTAATTTTCTTTGATTTTTCCAACCCTTGAAAACAAATAAAGATAAATCTTTTTGGCTAAAAAATTCTTTTAAAAACTTGCTGTTAAACACTTGTAAAGGTGGGAATTTTTGCTCTCTAAAAACTTGTAAGAAACCAGCTCAAGAATGGGGTATTTATAGACCCAAACATATCTGCCCATTGGCAGTCTGGCAAAGGGCAAAATTGTCCTTCCGGTCGACCGGCCAACGGTCATTTTTATGACCGTTGAGCCACCGGTCGACCGGAAACTGGAAACAGAGAGCAGAGCTCTCTGCCGATCGACCGGGGCCATTTTCAGATAGCAGAAGCTCTCTGGCGGTCGACCGACCCGGTCGACCGGCCTCCCAGCCTGGGCTGCATGCACGTCCAGTACACGTCAGTCGACCGGACCGGTTGATCGACCTCTGCCTCAGTCGACCGGCAGACAGCCAGGTCAAACATTTTATGGATTGAAAACTTGGGTTTTTTGACTTTGATAAAATCTCATAAAATCACATAAATTCCACAAAAATCAGTTCTTATTAGATCTTTGAAATACAAATATGTGTGAGTAAAATTCAACACATATTATAAACAATTTGAACCATTTTTGTGTTCTTAAAAATTTGCCTTAAACCAAAAACCGTATTTTTCAAAACTAAGATTTTTGAAATGGAAAGCCGTTTTCCTAGAATTCATGTAAATACAAAAATTATGATATTGAAACAACTTTGAAGCATATTGTATATGGATAGAATCTAATATACATAAAAGATATTACATCTATGTTTTTGACTTGAAAACTTAGATCGGTTAAACTGAAAAATCAAAACATGAAACTTGTGTGTGTATTGTGAATTTGAGCATATCACACTATCTAATCTTTACAATGATCTAAACATAATTTTAAACTAAACAAACCGAGGTTTTCTTTTAGAACGCCATCTCCAAGTAGACTCGATCCAAATACGATCCAACGAGCTTGACTCCAACCGAGTGCTAGATGCGATCTTGACGCGCGAGCTCATGAATCACCATGTGAAAGCTCCAAAATACCTTTGTTGAAGCCAATCACCTACTAATATCTTGATTAAATATCTGAGATAAATATCACAAGATTATTAGTAAGCTATAGCTACATGAGTTAATCATCATCAAAACTAGAGTGAAAGGCCTCTGGGCCAACAATATATGTATGTTTTGTCTAAACAAGAGGTATACATACATATCCAAATACAAATGAGTCCATAATAAAGATTTACATGAAAAGAAAATGACTCAAGGGTATACATGTGTATTTAAAGTTTTGACAAAATTGACATATACATGAAGCTAATATTTTAATATGTAAACATATACATAAATAGGGAATACAAGTTGAAATGCATGAATCATCAAAACTAGGCTATACTAGTACATCTAATGGGTACAAATGAGCAATTAAGTACAAACATACAAAAATCAATTGTGGCTCATTAGTTGTACAAGTATTGACACAAGTTTTAATGAAAACTACATCTTGAACATGTAATCAAACATGAAGTATAAAACAAAACATAAAACAATATGATCATCAAGTAAATGCACGTCTTAGACTAGCATATTCATAGTAGTTAAACAATGATGAGAACACAAAAGTAATGATCCATATAAACATGGGTGCATCTCAAATACTACACATGTATATCATAAGTCTAATAATCATGGCATTTAGCATAATGAGCATTAAAACATGACATGCTAAAAATAAATAATATGAAAGCATGTAAACTAATAAGGAGTTAGAGATAGTTACCAAAACCGATAAGATTTATCTCTATATCTCCAAACCAAGGTGGTCCTCCTATCAAACTCCCCTTGAATGTGATGCATCCAAAATTGTCTCCATGTAGCTCGGAACGCATCCACCATCAAGGCACTAATGCCCTCACGTCAAGTGAGAGCCACACCTACATCAAATAAAATAGGAGTAAATTTTGGTACCCATACCTTATTGGGTCCATGGGGGTTAGCACCTTTTCTAACTCAAACAAACTTATTTGCAAAATTTACATTATGTACTCTATCATAACAAAACTTTACAAGGTGGCCCTTACGTCCACAATGTGTACATGTGTACACATGAGCATACTTAGTGTCATGTGGGTGAACATGAGGAGCATGTGTATGCCGTGTATGGTGTGCGTGCATATGAGGAGCATGTTTCTTGCGAAACATGGAATCCAACCGTGTGTGGTTCATCGCACATTGGCTCAAAGTGGAGCCCAAACAATCAACACTATTCTTTAACATAGTTATATCATTTTCAATAATTGAAGAAGAGGTGGAGCATGCAACAGGTGTACTAGATGGTGAAGCATGGCAAACATGTGAAGACAAATCAATTTTCAAAGTTTTTTTATCCTTTATAACCAAATCCAATTCTTTTGAAATTAAAACAAATTTCTTTTTTAAAGAATCATTTTCTTTTAAAACAAAATCAAATTTTGAAGATAGAATTTCATTTTTCCTCAAAACAATGTCACAGTCATTTTTATATTTCAAAATTTCATTTTCTTTTAGGGTAAGGTCAAGTTGGGATATCAATGAGTCATTTTCATTTAAAATCTTATCCCTCTCTTACAAAACCATATCAAGTTTTGAACACAAATATTTATTTTCTTTATTTAGTTTAAAGCTTTTCTTTTTCAAAACTTGGTATTTTTCAAGTAATTTTTCACATACAATATATAGTTCTTCATTAAGAGTATTGGCATCCATGTAATCATCACAAGAAGAGTAGCATCATCATCATCTAGTTGAGATCCGAGTTTACCTCAAGGGAGTCATTCTCTTGGACCATGTTGCAAGCTTGTTCGGATTCCTCCTCACTAGATTTCTCCTCCACATATTTCGTCGTTTGAAGCGCGGGAGAGGTCAAAGTGTTCCATACTGGAAAAGCGGAATCACAATAAGAAGCCATAGATAAATATTCTTTGCTTAATGCTTGCCTAAGTGCCTCTAGGGCTTGTGCATTGGCCTCTATATGCTTGCTATTATCAAGAAAGGATTTCTTGATAGCGGCAAGGAAAACATTCAAACCTATGGCTTTAAGATAAGCACTCATCCTAATCTTCCATACGTTGATGTTGGAAACATCAAACATAGGAGGGGTCATGAAATCCATAAGTGAATAACTATATGTCTGCAAGTGCAAATGTAAATTAACAAACTAAGATCTCACTCCTAGGTGGTTAAACCTAATATCAGGAGCGTAGCCTCTGATACCAATTGTAAGTACACCTAGAGGGGGGTGAATAGGTGTATGGCTAATCTAATGATAAATAATGCGAAATTAAAAATAAATTGCAACACACTTAGTGTAACCAAAGAGTGTAGCTGAATTCCGGTGAAGGGCTCTAGACTATCTCCTCTAAATTCCTCTAAATAAGAGTTGAGGTGCTATGTAAATCTCTCTTGGTTGAACACAAGTATGGCACACAAACAATACCAAGCATATAAGTATGATATGAACAATATGAATCAATATAAGGTAAATAAGAGAGTGTTAGAGATAGTGGATCAAACGCAAACACAAAGTATGTTTCGAGGTTCGAGCACCCAGCTCTACGTCCCCGCCTTCACACAGAAGTATTTCTACTAAATCGTCCACACAGGGCTTCCCACACAGGGAACCTCCATTGAGGATTTGGGCAAATACAACTAGGAGTACACAACTCTTCTCTCCAATAATTATAACCTCTACACAAGAGGCAAGACACAACAACTATCACATCTACACTTAGAGGGATGGACACTTACCCAAACAACGATCAACTTCTCACTAGAGGGATTAGGCTCAAGGCCACACAATCACAATCACCTTTCACTAGCGGGTCAAGGCACTTAGCCAAACTTCAACCTCAATTACCTCTACACTTAGAGGGATACCAACACAACCTCCACAATCACCTCTCACTAGAGGGATATCAACAAATACAAGGAAGGTTACGAACACTTGGTGGTCTCAACAAACCGCAAACCAAATCTTTCTCACAAAATCAAGATCCTAATAGATAGGATGGATAGATAGCTCAAGTGTGAGAATATAAAGAGTTTCGAAATCAAAATCACAAAAGAAAAACTCTTGGGAAAACTTCTAGATGGCTATAGAAATGAAGAACAAAAACTAATTCCCAAAGACTCTATTTTTCTTTAAATTTTTCAACCCTTAAAAATAAATAAAGATCAAATATTTTAGCACAAAAACTCTTTTAAAAACTTGCTGAAAGATAAGGAATTTTGCTCTTGAAATTTTTATATAAAAAGTCCAAGAGGGGGGCTATTTATAAGCCCTCTCAAAAATTAGTCGTTGGGTCCAAATCAGCAGCTGAGTCTGTTGCCGATTGACCGGCCAACAGTCATTTTTCTGATCGTTGTGCCGTCGGTCGACCGGCCAGTCGACCGAGGCCTGGAAACAGAGAGCAGAGGCTTTCTGCCGGTCAACCGGGACCAGATCCAGAGAGCAAAGCTCTCCGGCGGTCGACCGGCCTTCCAGCCTAAGATGCCATGCACATTTTGTGCATGTCGGTCGACCGGACCGGTCGACCAACTTCTGCCTCGGTCGACCGTCCGGTCGACCGGTAGAAGGCCAGAAAAATAATTTTAGGGATTGAAACTCGGTCTTTTTAACTTCTAAAAAATCTCATAAAATACACATAAATTTCACAAAAATAAGTTCTTATAAGATCTTTGAAATACAAATATGTGTGACTAAAATTCAACACATATTATAAATAATTTGAACTATTTTTGTGATATTGAAATTTGGCTTAAATACAAAATCTGTATTTTTCAAACTTTAATTTTTGAAATGGAAAATCGTTTTCTCCAAAACTCATGTAAATACAAAAATATGATATTGAAACAACTTTGAAGCATGTTGTATATAGATAGAATCTAATATATATATATATATATATATATATATATATATATATATATATATATATATATATTATATATATATATATATATATATATCTATGTTTTTGACATGAAAACCAAGATCAGTTAAATCGAAAAACCAAAACCAATAAACTTAAAACTTGTGTGTGTATATGAACTTGAGCATATCAACACTATCTAATCTTTACACAAGATCTAAACATGCTAAATAAAATAAACTGAGGTCTTCTTGTAGAACTTCTCCAAGTCGACTCGATCCAAACACGATCCAACAAGTTTGACTCCAGCCGAGTGCTAGATGCGATCTAGACGCGCGAGCTCTTAAATCATCATGTGATAGCTCTAAAACTCCTTTGTTGAAGCTAAACGCAACTAATATTTTAATCAAATATCTGAAATTAAATGTCACAAGATTATTAGTAAACTATAAATACATGAGTTAATCATCATCAAAACTAGAGTGAAGGGCCTATGAGCCAACACAAAACTTATCAAAAACTTGTATCTCATTCTCTACAATGATCTATATATATAGGCAATAGGTAAATATAATTAGATGTGAAATTTTGATTTAATCTAAGTGATTAAACCCTAAAAAGACAAATATACCTGTTGGAAAAAGTCAAAAATCAAAACGACTCAAAACTAGCTGTTACTGTAGCAAATACAGGTCAACAGTCAATCGGCTGGTCTACGGGTAGGCTATTTCAAAAACTAGTAGTTACCTATCGGTCGACCGATCGGTCGATCGACATGCCAAATAGAAAGCACTGACATTTGAGCGACCCAAGTGCATAGATACTCTTTCATCTCTGTGCACAATCGGTCGATCGCTTGGCTGACCGAGCACTGTGCAGACAACTCTGTACCTAGGGCGGTCGACCGGGGCCTCACCTAAAAAACAATATAAAAGAGTACTTTTGAAATTGAACTCATTTTTAAATAACTCATACATATATAAAAATAGTTTTGGCAAGATATAGGCTCTGAAATACATGTATGCAAGTAAGTATAAAAATTAGATAAAATATTGAACATGTATCAATAAATATTTTGTAGGACATGTTCAAAAATAAAAAATTAGACATTGAAATCTTGTGTGTGTATAATTCTTCTTGAGCATCAATTCAAAACCAAAAACTTAAATATTGTAAGTTTTTACATATGGTTAATTTATCTTCAAGTCTTTATCAAGAAGGTTTCTCCAAAATGCACGTTTGATCATCCGAACTTGAATTCCATCCTTGAATCAACTTGATCACTTCAAAACCTTCCTTTATAAAAAAAAGAAGCATAATCCTATCTCTTGAATCCTGTAAGCTTATAAATACTTGAATTTGATTACTATCTCATAATCACATGAGTTTTATAGTCATCAAAACAGAAAAAGTGATTGTACCCTTAGGTCAACAGGGTCATGGTTTAACCTTCAACCAGGCCCAACCCGACCTGCTTGCATCTCATCCTCAAGTTCCTCCTAAATGAATACATATTTTGCATGTATGTGTGAAAGTTTTATCAGTAAATGCAACATTTATCATTGCTGTACTACTTTTTTTTCTCCTCTCTCTACTCCCTGCTAGATTTAACTTTCATACTTTGATGGTTTTTCTTTCTTTTCTTTTTTCTTTTTTGAATTCTAGGTTTTTGCATATGCATCGCACGGGGTAAAATTAAGAAGTAGTAGATAGTTTTCCTCTGAAAAAAATTAGTATCAAGCATGCCAGACATTTATATATAGGTGTCTGAGGATATATCATTCATTATGAAAAAATTAAACAGAGAAATCTAGAAAATAATTTAATGGACTTATTTTGGGAAGTTTTACATGATAAGAAAATCTTTATCATAACTACTTGTAATTAAAAATTAACAATATGAATATTTTTATGTCCAAATATAAGTAGATTTTTATTTATTATATTCATACATATTCATAATAACTCAAAATTAAAGCACGAGTTTCTTATCGAAAAATAAACACACATAACTTGCATAATAAATTGAAATAAGAAATAGAGAAAATGGTATGAGCAAATCATGTCTATACTAAAGGATGTAAAACTAATATTGCATTCATGTATTATTAGGAGTAACTTACAGGTAACTCCAAATTGTATATTATAAACGTTTCAATATAATATAACTCAAGTGATTACTTCGCATTAATGACCAAGAAATGTCAAAAGTGATTATTCCTATTAGTCAAGATCAATCACCCACGATAAAAGTGAGTTTAAGGAGAATATTATTAACAAAATTAAAGTAAAATGATTGTATTGTACAAGTATTTTTTGTGATACTATGATGTAACCACATAGCAACCCTTTCTATGTTGAAAGGGAGTTTTTTTATCTTTTTCTTATATACAACTACCAATAATTTAGTGATAACTACATTTTAGACAATAACCAAACTATAAAATAGAACTAACCAGAAAAAATAAGGCGATGTAGTAATATCGCTTGAGATATACGAAAAACCTTGTTGCCTATGGCTTGTAATCAAACACAATAATTGAAACCAAAAATTTTATAGAAAAAGTAAATAAAAAGATCAAATTTTTTGAGAATTTACTTTTCTATTTTATACAATCTTCAAGAAGATGAGTTGAGTAGGCTACTATTGACATTATTTGGATGCAAGTGTTATCACCCTAGATTTAGACATGGGTAACCCAAATGGAAAATTCTTCATATGATCTAATACCCATTAGATTTCTAAAAACCAAATTTCAAGTTTTGACATATTTTTCCTATACTCTAGTGGTGAAAAATTAATCAATTTTACATTGATTTGAAACAATTTGTCAACACTTAATCCATTAGTTAAATATATCAAAATTTCTTGATATTTAGTGTTTAGAAAGTTAATTTGTATTAGATGACATCTAATAGAACAAATTTTTCATTAGGGTTACCTATTTCTAGATTTAGTTAATAATATTTGCATCTCAAATACTAATCATGATAGTCTAGCTCAACTCTAAGAAAATTGCCAACGAAAGGTTCGAAATTAATAATCATTTTAGTTCAGGTTCTAACATTTTCAATTGTCTTGTAATCCAACCCAGAGAATATTAATCAGTAATCATGAAAATATATGTCAGGTGCTAGATCACGTGAAGGATCAATACGAGACGAGACAGATCACTGAAGACAATGCATGATATGATGCAAGTGCATATGTGTAGCATTTTATTAATCTTAAACTAATGCTACCATCCTGTGTCCCATCCCATAGGACAACTGCATATCAAAAAGTAGTGTGTTAGTGGATCCTAATAGCAGGGAGAAATGGTTCACTGTACTCAGATATCATGTAACATGTAATAACAGGTGCACGCATAAATCACAAGAACATAAGATCACGTATGGCAAGGCCCTCGGAGGAGCCGCCCTTCCAAGCACACCTCTCTAATTCCCTGCTACCATTCTCCCCTAGTAACCTCAGCTTGGTTAATTTCATTAATCAATACAAGTGCAAGATAGTATGTGATTCAGTGTACCTGATCTGAAAATGGTGTCAAGAATATCAGTGTCAGATAGTGAATACAATGTATATCAAGATCACAGGATAATGTAAACAGTGGCAATATCATGTGACAAATACAAAGTTATGTAAGTGATATCTTACAAATAATAAGTAGTGCAGGTGATGTCAGTGTCATCTGATATGTAGTCCAATGGTCATAAAAATCTTGTCATGATCATAAGTATTGCACTCCAATAAATATTCTCGAATAATTCCTCAGAATGTAATGGTCAATTTTCTCGATTTATTTTCAGCAATATCAGGATCACAATATCATCTGATATTTATCCTCAAGATTCATATCATAATTCTTAGTCGTGATCAGTATTAATTTTATGTCAATAAAACGGTCTACTAGATACAAACAATCATGTCAATATATGTTTGTTGCTACATGAACAATAACGAGATGCAAAACATGAAATGCAAGACAATGTAACTAGATCATGAAATAATATCAGAAACACAAGAATTTTCTCTTCCATGAGTATAATCGAAAAAGAGAGTTTGAAGGGATTATGATGTAATACCGTAATAACGAACACAATATCGAGAATTAGAAGTTCAAAATTAATTTCAATAAAGCAGAAAAGTCAAAGAGAAAGGGGATCGTGTACACTTGCCTCATATCGTTGGGGTTCGACTGTCCCTTGACAACAATAGGTAGCGGGTCAAGTTTGCGGTCTCGACAACAGAGACTGAAGGGCGTGGCAGAGCTCACCAGAGGTCATTGGAGATGGAGGACAACCACGACCGTGGACGTCTGCGAGAGCCGAGAAGGAGGGGAAAAGACATATACACACCCACCTATACACCATGCATAAATACATACACCTTATCATTATATTTACACAACCAAGCAAGAACCCGCACACGCATACATGCACCCAAGTGCGCGTACGTCTAAATACACACCTAATAATATACACATAACACACATACATCTATACATTTATAAACACACACATATTTATAATTAAACACACATTACACTTAATTAAAACACACCCGTACTATATATATATATATATATATATATATATATATATATATATATATATATATATATATATATATATAGAAAGAGAGAGGGAAGAAGAAACATGAAAGAGAGAATGTATCCATGCAAAACATGCAAAATTAACTCACACACCCAAATATACATACATAGAAAGAGTGTGAAATAACAACATTCCTAAACACAACAACACCATAAAGAGAAGGAGGGGGAACTCACGCATGGGGGTGCCTGGCAGTGCACACAGCATTGCGGAGCTCACGGAGCTTGCCGGTTACTCGACGGAGGTGAGGGGCAGGCTCGCACTCGCCAGTGGAAGAGATCGAGCTCCCGTGGAGGAGATGGATTGGTGGCGCCGGTTGAGAGGGGGTTGCGCGCTGAAGGGGAGGGTTCAGCAGAGGTTCGGCAGCAGCAAAAGGATGCTCGCAGCCTATGCAGTGTTGGTGTGGACTGGGCTCGGTTGGTGTGTGTTCGAAGGGAGAAAATGGATGAGCAAGAGTTTAGAGTAAACCATTTCAGTCCTTGTGTTGATGTTTAAACTCTGAATATGTATGTAGAATTACTTTGCTCATTCGAATTACCGTTTGTAGAAAAAACTATAACTGGTCGTATCCGCAGGGAGGGCTTGCGATGGAAGCTTTCACAATTCTTTATGTTTTAGTTTTCGGGATGAAAACGAAGGTTCTTCTTTGTTCAAGAATTTGAAAAGAAAACAAAGTGAAAAGAAAATTATGAATCTTGTTGTGTTTAGAAAAGAAAAATGGAAGTGAGGAAAGTAGAATGAAAACGATGAATTTAAAAAAAAGAGAAGAATGGATCTTGTTCGAAAAAGAAAGTTTTAGAAAAGAGTTTTAATTCGATGGAAAGAAAACCATGACTAACTAACACTCTATACTACTAACTTATTAATCTCTTTGGGTGACTTGTGCCTCATGTTGATTCATTGGCAATTGACCGTCTTGCTTCATCTAGTCAATAAGTTGTCCCAAATTGTGGAGATGTTCTTATCTTAGCTTAGTTAGATGGCCTCCTTAGATCATCAGCTCTCAATAGGTTCACAAGATTGAAACTAAGAAATTCACAATTTAGATATGCTTAACAAAAATATAAGGTTCATTAGATCATCAAAGTCATAGTTAGCTAGCATGAAATAAGAAGTTAGTATAATAAGTGTTAGCATACTAAAGTGATCAAATCATCATGTTCCATCAAGGCTCTTGTTAAAGAAATAAGGTTCTAAATGAGGCACACATGAATCATATGGAGGGGATAACAAAGCCTTCACTAAGATTAGAAATAATACTCATCTTCATTGAAAATTAAGAGACTTGTTAGACACAAGACTAAGAAATTTAAATATCCAATGAGTCATATGAGTTACTATCACCCAAAAGTTAATAGTTAGTAGTGTTAGAAGTTAGTTAGTCATGTTAGGTGATTAGTTATCCATGGAAAAGAAAAGAAAGGAAGAAGACATAATAAAATAAAGTGCAATGAAATAAAGAGCTTGAAAGTAAATGGTAAGAAATTAAAAGTGCAAGAAAATTAGAGGAAGGAGAACTTGAGCCTTGTATTTGAATGTCACTCTTCAATTACAGAATCACACTCTCATTCTCTCTCTCTCTCTCTCTCTCTCTCTCTCTCTCTCTCTCTCTCTCTCTCTCTTCTGGATCTAAAAAGAGAAATAAAAAACACACAAGAGAACTAAAGGGAAAACTAAAGAAATTCTGAAACCCTCTCCTAAATGATGGCTATCCTCTCTCCCTTTTCTGCAGAGGTCCTGGGGGTATGTATATAGGCCTTAGGAGCTAATCGATACCAATCATAGCCGTGAGATCAATTGCCCCATAAACGACCATAGATTTTTCACGGGGCAGAATCTAGGCCGTTACGCTAGCGATCGCTCTAACATTCTGTTACTGCCCAACTGCCCAGCTGGAGCTTCTATAACCATGGGAATATTCCCTGGTTCGTTATAGGTTTGGGCTTCTTTGATTTAGGCTCTTTAAACTCCTTTAAATCCTTGAATAATCTTGAATTTGGGCCTTCTTCTCCATTAAAGAGTGGATCTGAAAAATAAGAGAGGTAACCATTAAAAATCATATTTTTATTAATAAAACGCATGACAATATGATATAAAATGATGCAAAATGAAACACTAATCAGTGTGTGCTGCCGCCATGGGTTGGCATTGAAATCACCTAAAGGGGGAGGGGGGGTGAATAGGTGATATGGCTAATCTAGAAACTAAATGCGAAAGCTAACACTAATTTGTAACACACTTAATATAACCAACGAGTGTTGCCGAATTTCCCGTGAAGGACTTTGGACTAACTCCTCAAGATTCCTCTAAATAAGAGTTGAGGTGCCGCGTTGGCTCTCTTGGTTAAATACAAGTGTTAGCAAACAATCCCCAAGCATATATCAATAAAGCACACAATGTATCAAGCATGTAAAGATAAACACAAAAGAAGCATGCAAGATATAAATAAGGAGATAGAGAGAGAGAGTGAACAATCACAAACACAAGGGATTTGTTTCGAGGTTCGGGCACCCTTGCTCTACATCCCCGCCTTCACACTTGAAGGATTTCCACTATAATCGATCCCACCGGATCACTCGGTGCCGCAACACCTACAAGGCGAGTTCACACTTGAACTCCTTGGACTCTCTAGTCCCGTACACACCGCAAGCCCACAAGCTCGCCGAGCCGCACCTCAAACAACAAGTTCGCACTCGAACTCGAAACACCGCGAACGCACTCGTCCGCCTCCTCAAAGTACAAGAAAGATCTCTTGGTGATCTAAACACTTTGATCACCAATAAAAACTCTCACAATAACACTCCTATAAGTAGATATAGCAATGGATAGCTCAAGTGTTGTGTGAGAAAACAAGGAAAGAGATGTGGAGGAAAACTCAAGAAAATCACTTTTAAACACTCTGATAAAACTCCCTTTTTGATTGGAAATATTTGCTCTCAAATAAGTAGAGAAAACCTCTTGAAAGAGTGGGAAAAACTATTGTAAAAATTCACTTAAAATCTTGTAGAAAACAGCCCCAAATGCCCCAATTTATAGAGCTAGAAAAACTAGCCGTTGAGAGCCAGATGGCCTGACGGTCGACCGCCCGGTCGACCGCAAACGGTCATTTTTCGGACCGTTGGGGCAGCGGTCGACCGGCCCGGTCGACCGAGGCCTAGATACAGAGAGCAGACTCTCTGTCCGGTCGACCGGTCCGGTCGATCGGGGCTTTCCAGGGAGCAAAGCTCTTTGGTCGGTCGACCGTCCCGGTCGACCGGCCCTCCAGCCAGACTCGTGCACATCTATGCACGTCGCGCGGTCGACCGGCTGAAGCCAGGTTAGGGATTTTAGGGAAAGAAAAACTTGGTCATTTTGGCTCAAATAAAATCCCATAAAATCATGAAAAATCTACAAAAATAGTTTTACCAATATACTTTGATAAACAAACATGCTTGGACAAAATCAAGGCATGTTACAAATAATTTGGACTATTTTTGTAACTTAGAAATTTTGGTCAAAAACAAAAACTGTATTTTTCCAAAATTGATTTTTCCAAAACTTATATTTCCAAACTTCTCCAGATACAAAAACAAGATATTTAAACTCTTTTAAAGCATAGTGTGTATGGATATGATCCACTACACATACATGGTGAAATATCTATGTTTTTGACATTTAGCTCTAAATACGGTTTTGGTTAAAACATGTAAACTTGAATACCAAAAACCAAACTGGTAATTTTCTAAAAAGAAAATCTCTTTTGTATTTTTCCAAAATAAAAATTCTTTTATGAAAACTTATCTAAATCAAGAGTGTGTGTGCATAAGATATACTTGAGCAATCCACCAACTATTCTATCCTTTACATTTTATCTAAAAATAAAATCTTATAAAACAAACCTAGACACAAGTCTTGATCTTAAAGGTCTTCACTTGAAGTCTTCACATCTTCTTGACTTGGTCCAAACACGATCCATAGAGCTAGACTCCTCTTGAGTACTTGATGTGGTCTTAATGCACAATCTCTTGAATTAAACCGTGTTAGCTCCAAAACTTGACTTTAAATCCTTTGTTGAAGCTCACACCTACTAAGATCTTGATCACAAATCTGAAACTAAATAAACACAAGATCATTAGTACTATAACTACATGAGTTGATCATCATCAAAAATAGAGTGATAGGCCTTTGGGCCAACAATCTCCCCCTTTTTGATGATGACAAAACTCATGAAGTTATTATATGCATGGATTAAAGTAAAGCTTCAAGGAAGCTCCCCCTTAACTCATGCATAGCAATAAACAAAAAAATATTACAATGAAGCACATGAATCTAAACAAACATGTATGCAAATATATGAAGATAAACATGCTACTCAAGCATAAAACAAATCAAATTCTTTTCTCCTATTTGTAATACAAAACATATATGCATAAACAAAAATTCTTCTCCCCCTTTATGAATAAAGCAAGGAAAACATGCATATATATGAAAATACTTCTCAAATACTTCTCCCCCTTTTTGTCAATCATCAACAAAGGGGTTAAAGTAAAAACAAAACCAACAAATTTTTCTCCCCTTTTTGTTCAAAACAAGGAAATCAATAAGGGGTGAAATCAAATTAATCAATAAAAGGTATATGCGATATACATTCATGAAGAGGAAGACACTAAGTTAACTTCCCTACATATATGCATTACATGAAGAAGGGATGACAAGCCCCAATTCACATAACGCATAATCTGTAATGCATAAGAGGAGATGTGAAGCTCCCCCTACATACGTGTATCACATAAAGAAGAGTTGTCAAGCTCCTCAATATAAGATACACTCAACATGAATCTATATGTGGAAGAGATGTTAAGCTCTCCTTGCATATAGGCAATACATATCGAAACATTTTTAATATGTCTTATTAAAACAAAATTTGAATTTTCCTTAATAAACAAATTTTGAGGTACCACTTGTAATCAAATTTTAAGATACCAATTATAAAAAAAATCATATTGATACCAATTGTAAATAAACATTACAATTTTTAATCATATTGATACCAATTGAAAAATAATGCATAAGCTTTATTATAAAGTCAATTGAGATACCAATTGAAAATAAAGTTTGAATCAAGCTTAGCATAAACTTACTATGTGCTTTAAAGATGTATACCAATTATATATCAAGCACACGATAAACATATATATGTATGTAAAGAGAATACCAATAGCAATTGATATTATTTGAAATGAAGCATACATATATAGAAAACAAAATATGAGTATATACAAAATAAAAATACCAATTGAGATCAAGTATATAACTCATAACCTACCACCCTTTATATGCACAAGATAAAAGATTTTTCAATTAAGCTTACAAGGCATACTCGCCCATCCATCCACCCATGACGGTGTAGGAAGGGGTTTTCACAAATACGATTTGAAAATATTTTTAAAAGTGAAAACCACAACCAAATTGAAGAATAGATAACTAGTTAAAGATAATTTTTAGAAAAACTAGTTAAAGATCCTTCAAAAACATGAAATCAAACCATATGTTTTTCATGAATCATACCAAATACACAAGAGTTGATACTCAAAATCGATAAAGCTCAAAAAGAATCATGAAATAAGGTCATGAATAAAAAAATAAAGTGTGAGTATACAAGAATCATGTAATTAGCATTTTTCATGAAGATAATCAATGAAGCTCAAAAATAAACATGAATATCATTTTTATCAAAACATGAAATTTATTTTTTTATAAACAAAATAAACTTCTAGGTATATGTATGATTTATCCAATCCTAACAATATGCATACATATCCCAAAACATAAAAAGAGTCCATAATGTAAATTGCATGAAGGCAAATGACTCATGGGGTATACATGTATATTTATTAGATTTGAATACAAAATACATATACATGAAGCAAAAACATGAAAATAGGCAAAACAAGTATAAATGAGAGAATCATCAAAACTAGCCTATACATGTGTATAAAGTGAGTACAAATGAGCAATGAAGTGCAAACATATATGAATCAATTTGTTTCTCACTATTTGTACATATATAAACACAAGTTTTGATAAAAACTACATTTAAACTAGTCTTTACCACATGAAGCACAAAACAAATAAAACATGAATATGCTAAATAATCATCAAATGAAAGAAGCATGTAAACTTAACTAAGAGTTTTAGAGATAGTTACCAACACATGAACTATACTCCAAAGCTCCAAAACATGGTGGTCGTCCCACCAAAACTCTTTGATAGCGGTGCATCAATTATATGTCCTTCAAGTCCATGCAACCACCACCAAGGCACCAACCCTCTCACGTTTTGTGAGAGCCCTCACCCACATCAAAAACACAAGGTGGGAATTTTGGTACCCATTTTCTTTTGGGTCCTTAGGGTTAGCTTTATAAAGGGCCCAAACATATTTATTAGCAAAATTTAAAGAATTTATCTTATCATAACAAAATTTTTCTAAATGGCCTTTGCGGCCACAATGTGTACATTTGTACACCTTACAATGCATATGTGTATGTGTATGATCGTGGTGTGCAAAATGAGCATATGCATGATGATGTGCATGAGTATGTAGAGTTTGCTTCTTTGAAAATAAGGACTCCAATCTAGAGTGGTTAAATGCACATGTGCTCAAAGTAGAGCTTAAACGATTTATTTTATTTTTCAAAACATTAATCTCATTAGTGGTAGCATGCAAAGCATGATGAGATATAAAACTATTTTTCTTATTCTTTTTAGAAACATTTTCTTTTTCCTTTTCTTTTTCAACCATTTTTCTTTTAAAGAAGTGTTTTCATTAAAAGCAACTTCCTTTTATTTTTCACCAAAATAATTTTATTTTTCAAACTAGTATTTCCTTCACATAAATCATTCAATTTAGACATTAAGGAAACATTTTCATTTTTCAAACTATCATTCTCTTTTTCAATGCATGCAATTTTATTTTAAAAGAATCATTTTCTTTTAACATGCAATCAAAATTCATTTTCATTTTCTTATTATCTTTTCTAAGCATGTCATACTTTTCTAGAAGTTGTTGACAAAAAGAAGTAAGCTCATCATAAGACATGTCAACATCTTCATCTACCTCGGATTCGGTAGTTACCTCAAGGGGTTGTCCCCTTGGACCATGTAGCACACGTTGGAAGCGTCACTTCCAACATCCGAGTCGCTCCCCGCATAATATTGTTCCTTTTCACCAAGGGAGAGTATTGTGTTCCAAACTACAAAAGCCGAGTCAAGATTAGCAACCCTACATAAATAATCATTGTTTAGGGTACTCTTCAAAGCATGAATGGCCTTTGAGTTAGCCTCAATATACTTGCTATTATTAACATATGAGTCATTAATGGTAGCAAGATAAACATGAATACCTAGGCCTTGGAGGTACAAAGACATCTTAACCTTCCAAGTTTGGATGTCAAGAATGTCAAAAGTGGGAGGTGACATGAAATCCATGGTGTGTGTACAAATATCGTGATTAGCCTAAAAATGAGGATCTTTAACTCTAGCTTGTAAGACCCAAATGAAGAGCACTTGGCTTTGATACCAATTGAAATCACCTAGAGGGGGGTGAATAGGTGATATGGCTAATCTAGAAACTAAATGCGGAAGCTAACACTAATTTGCAACACACTTAATACAACCAACGAGTGTAGCCGAATTCCCCGTGAAGGGCTCTGGACTAACTCTCAAGATTCCTCTAAATAAGAGTTGAGGTGCCGCGTTGGCTCTCTTGGTTAAATACAAGTGTTAGCAAACAATCCCCAAGCATATATCAATAAAGCACACAATGTATCAAGCATGTAAAGATAAACACAAAAGAAGCATGCAAGATATAAATAAGGAGATAGAGAGAGAGTGAGCAATCGCAAACACAAGGGATTTGTTTCGAGGTTCGAGCACCCTTGCTCTACATCCCCGCCTTCACACTTGAAGGATTTCCACTATAATCGATCCCACCGGATCACTCGGTGCCGCAACACCTACAAGGCGAGTTCACACTTGAACTCCTTGGACTCTCTAGTCCCGTACACACCGCAAGCCCACAAGCTCGCCGAGGCCGCACCTCAAACAACAAGTTCGCACTCGAACTCGAAACACCGCGAACGCACTCGTCCGCCTCCTCAAAGTACAAGAAAGATCTCTTGGTGATCTAAACACTTTGATCACCAATAAAAACTCTCACAATAACACTCCTATAGGTAGATATAGCAATGGATAGCTCAAGTGTTGTGTGAGAAAACAAGGAAAGAGATGGTGGAGGAAAACTCAAGAAAATCACTTTTAAACACTCTTGATAAAACTCCCCTTTTGATTGGAAATATTTGCTCTCAAATAAGTGGAGAAAACTGTTGGCCCAAAGGCCTATCACCCTAGTTTTGATGATGATCAACTCATGAAGTTATGTTTACTAATGATCTTGTGTTTAATTAGTGACAGATTCATTATCAAGATCTTAGTAGGTGCATAGCTCAACAAAGGATAAAATGTCAAGATTTGGAGCTAGCACGGTGTGATCCAAGGAGCTTTTGGATCAAGCTTGGACCAAGTCAAGAAGATGAGAAGCCTTCAAGAGAAGACTTCAAGAAGATGAAGACTTGTGTCTAGGTATAAGATTTAGTTTTTGTTTTAGTTAAAAATGTAAAGGATAGATAGTTGGTGGATTGCTCAAGTAGATATCACACACACACTCTTGAATTTGTTGTCTTTTCATAAAAGAATTTTTAGATTTAGAAAAGACTTTCATTTTGGAAAAACATAGTTTTTGGTTCTTGGTATTCAAAGTTATATATTTCAACCAAAACCTTATTTAGAGATTTATGACAAAAACATAGATATTTCATTATGATTGTGTAGTGGATCATATCCATACACATTATGCCTTAAAAGTATATCTTGTTTTTGTATTTGATGAAGATTTGGAAAAACATGTTTTGGAAAAATATTGTTTTGGAAAAACAGTTTTTATCATGAGCCAAATATTTCCAAGTTATAAAAATAGTCCAATCTTTTATAACATGCCTTGATTTTGTGCAAGCATGTTTGTATATCAAAGTATATTGGTAAAACTATTTTTGTAGATTTTTTATGTATTTTATGGGATTTTATTTGAGCCAAAAAGACAAACTTTTTAATCCTAGAAAAACTGTTTTCAGGCTTCAGCTAGTCGACTTGCCTACCCTTATAAGTCGACTAACCCTGAAGTCGGCCGACCGGGCCGGTCGACCGACGTGCACAAACGTGCACGCCTGTGTGTACTGGTGGACGGTCGACCGTGCCGATCGACCGCTCCAGAGAGCAGTACTCTCTGGAAAGTTCGGCCGACCGCACCGGTCGACCGTGGCTCCAACGGTCAGAAATCCGACCGTTGGCGGTCGACCGGGCCGGTCGACCGGCAGTACTGACAGATCCCAACGGCTATATTTTCTGGCCTATAAATTGGGGGGTCTTGTCATTATTTTGTTAGAAGATTTTAGGAGAGCTTTGAGCCAGTTTTTCCCAGACTTTTAAAAGGGTTTTCTCCACAAATTTGAGTGCAAATACTTCCAATCTAAAGGGAAGAATTTATCAAGAGTGTAAAAGAGATTTCTTGAGTTTTTCACCCAAGTTTCAATCCTTGCTTTTTCTCACACCACACTTAAGCCATCCATTGATTATACATCCTATAGGTGTGTTGTAGTGAGAGTGCTTTAGGTGATCAAAGTGTTGTGATCACCAAAGATCTTTTCTTTGTTCTTTGAGGAGACGGGCAAGTGTGCTCGTCGTTGTTTTGAGTTCAGGTGCGGACTCGGTTGTTTTGAGGTGCGGCCTCGGCGAGCCGGTGGGCTTGCGGTGTGTACGGGACTAGAGAGTCCGAGGGCTTGTAGGTGTTGCGGCACCGAGGAGAGATCCATTGGGATCTTGCATAGTGGAAATCCTTCGTGTGTCGAAGGCGGGGATGTAGAGCAAGTGTGCTCGAACCTCGAAACATACCCTTGTGTTTGCGATTGCTCACTCTCTCTCTCTCTCTCTCTTTGTCTCATTTATATCTTGCATGCTTTATTGTCTATCTTTATATGCTTGATATATTCATTGTGCTCATATTGTATACTTGCTTGGGTTTGTTGACTAACACTTGTATTTAACCAAGAGAGCCAACGCGGCACCTCAACCCATTCAAGGGGAATCTAGAGGAGTTTGTCCAGAGCCCTTCACAAGGAATTCGGCAACACTCTTGTGTTATACATAGTGTTTAGTGTAAAAGATTTAATTAGGTCATAATTGTTTTTAGCTTCGCATTATTTGCATCATTTGGCATTTAGTGACCATTAGATTAGCCATCACCTATTCACCCCCCCTCTAGGTGATTTACAAAAACCTCTTGAAAGAGTGGGAAAAACTATTGTAAAAATCCACTTAAAATCTTGTAGAAAACAGCCCCCAAATGCCCCAATTTATAGAGCTAGAAAACTAGCCGTTGGGAGCCAGATGGCCTGACGGTCGACCGCCCGGTCGACCGCCAACGGTCATTTTTCGGACCGTTGGGGCAGCGGTCGACCGGCCCGGTCGACCGAGGCCTGGATACAGAGAGCAGATTCTCTGTCTGGTCGACCGGTCCGGTTGACTGGGGCTTTCCAGAGAGCAAAGCTCTCTGGTCGGTCGACCGTCCCGGTCGATCGGCCCTCCAGCCAGACTCGTGCACGTCTGTGCACGTCGCGCGGTCGACTGGCCCGGTCGATCGGCTGAAGCCAAGTCAGGGATTTTAGGGAAAGAAAAACTTGATCATTTTGGCTCAAATAAAATCCCATAAAATCATGAAAAATCTACAAAAATAATTTTACCAATATATTTTGATAAACAAACATGCTTGCACAAAATCAAGGCATGATACAAATAATTTGGACTATTTTGTAACTTGGAAATTTTGGTCAAAAATAAAAACTGTATTTTTCTAAAATTGATTTTTCCAAAACTTATATTTCCAAACTTCTCCAGATACAAAAACAAGATATTTAAACTCTTTTAAAGCATAATGTGTATGGATATAATCCACTACACATACATGGTGAAATATCTATGTTTTTGACATTTAGCTCTAAATACATTTTGGTTAAAACATGTAAACTTGAATACCAAAAATCAAACCGGTATTTTTCTAAAAAGAAAAACTCTTTTGTATTTTTCTAAAATAAAAATTCTTTTATGAAAACTTATCTAAATCAAGAGTGTGTGTGCATAAGATATACTTGAGCAATCCACCAACTATTCTATCCTTTACATTTTATCTAAAAATAAAATCTTATAAAACAAACCTAGACACAAGTCTTGATCTTGAAGGTCTTCACTTGAAGTCTTCACATCTTCTTGACTTGGTCCAAACACGATCCATAGAGCTAGACTCCTTTGAGTACTTGATGTGGTCTTCATGTACAAGCTCTTGAATCAAACCGTGCTAGCTCCAAAACTTGACTTTAAATCCTTTGTTGAAACTACACACCTACTAAGATCTTGATCACAAATCTGAAACTAATAAACACAAGATCATTAGTATTATAACTACATGAGTTGATCATCATCAAAATTAGAGTGATAGGCCTTTGGGCCAACAGGCATGTCACGAATATATAGAGATAGAAGGGGAGGAGAGAGACGCGAGAGAGAGTGGAAGAGAGGGAGGACGTGAGAGAGAGGGCTAAAGACATTGAGGGTGTGCATGAGAGAGGAGAGGAGTAGGTGGAGAAAAATGCGGTTGAAGTTGGGTGCAGTAGGTGGAGAACGTGAGGGGAAGATGAAGTAGCTAATGTTTAAGTAGCTAATGTTTAAATAACATATGTGTGGTTTGCAACAAAGTGGCCAAGTGGTGGGGGCTTAGAAATTAGGAGGGGAGGTCACGAGTTCAAAACTTGTGACAAGATGCACACAAGCAGGTTTTCTTGCTTTATTGGTAAGAATAAAGGAAGAAGGAAAAAGGTTAAATATAAAAGGTTTCCTTCCATAACTAAACTACACGCCAATGTGGCCTGGTGGTTATATCATTCAATCCTCATTGCTTTCGGGTTGGGTTCGAAACCTGTAGCCTTAAAATGGTTATTTAATTTTTTTAATTGCATTTTTTAATAAATCAGTATTTAGTTAATATTTTGTGGGATTAAACTCTTACTAGTTCAGAAAAATTCTCAAAAATTCACAAAATTAGAAAATATCATCCTGAACATTGTTGTGAAGTCAGATCTTAATATTCATCTCTGATTATTAATTAAAAATCTCAGAGTCAGTTAAAAAATCTTGGAGTCAGTCCGTGACAGCGATCGATCCCGAATTGAGATTCTTCTCCAATAAATTTAAAAAAATCAAAAAAATCTAGAAAAATTCAAAATATCGGGAATAATATCTTGAGCTGAACAACCTTAACCCAGCAATTAGGATGATTAAATTGAGTACAGATACCAGTATTGACATATGTATATTAGAAACCGAGGGTTACAATATCAAAGTCGACGGTTCAGATATGATCTATCAAGACACGTTTACGCCTCTGATCGAGATCCTGCACAAGTTTTGAGGGGTTTAAATGCGCCTCTTACTCAATCCCTAGAGGTTATTCCAGCATTTGAGTTTCTTCATGCTTCTCATCTTCTGCATCTCTTTGCCTTCAGATCTTTCTTGACCACCCAATTTATTTAGCAATGGTGAAAGAAAGCAAATCTGGCGCCATCGACAGCATGGGCAAGGAATGGCCATAGAGAAGGAGAAGGAGAAAAGGTCCCATTCTGTACCAGGATTGGGAGGGACTTCAATCCAAAACCTATAGGCTCCAAAATCAGAAGGATGTGAATAAGTATCTGGCGAGGTATGGCGTCTGCTTAAACTATGGGATCAAAGTCAAGTTTTGCCCCCACGGTGTTGACATATCTCAGGCCCCACCCAATGGTGGTGTATATATGCATCCTCAGGTTCTGGTGTTGGGGTTGAGGATGCCAACGACAAGGTTCGTTTGCAGTGTTTTGACTTTTTAAAGAATCACCCTTTCTCAATTATCGGGAGTGGCTTGGCATATGATACTTATATTCGAGGTCTTTGTACTCTAAATGTTCCTGAGGCATGCTAGCGCGAGGCTTTCAGTGGCGCCTACACACTAAGGAAGAACCTCCAAGCCACGCGCTAGTTTGTTCCCCAGAGTGGGGTCGAGAAGATTATCATCAATAAGATTGACAGTGATCATGGCATGCGGGATAACGTGGTCCTAGTGACCGGTAAATGAGAAGCTAAGTCAGAGGATGAGCGTGGAGCCATGGACCTTGGGCCCCGTCCCTCATGGAGGGGCCTCCTTGCTCACTGGTGATATCGAGGCAAAGTTGTGAAAGCTGACGGCCATCGATCAAAATCACCTCAACTAAAGCTGGTTATTAGACCCTAACCATCCTCCTATGCCCCCAATACTCCCTGGGGTGTCTACTTCAAGTAAGAGCTAGCTCGCCATTGAGCCAGGATCCCTTGCTTCAGGAAAGATCTCACAAGCCTTCGACCTCGGTAGGTCGAAGGTCCGGGATGGATGATTCCTATCAAGGAGAAGAAAGCCCTAGCTCAGTCTTCACAACTTTCACGCCCAAGATAAATTCTCAATTTCTTTGGCTTTCTACTTGAAGAGCTGGTTTTTTAATGCTTTCTTCTCTTTCACAAAGAGGACCAGGCTCGACTTCGATGGGTTTAACGAGAAGGAAATGGTAAAGTTATTGGCGGATGCACCTGCTTGTCCTACCACAGCTGTGAGGCAGCTCTCCAGGGCTGGAGATGCTCGGGTCAGGCTCCTGAGCCTGTGGACTTGGAGCTCGAGTGGCTTCGCCAGTCATTGGGGATTTCGAAGGGGTTGTGGATATGTCCCCCTGGCAGATGGATAGGGGCAAAGCTTCCAATGGTGCCTCCCACTACCATTGAGGTACTCTCTGATGATGAAATGGAGGCCACAGTGCCCCCTGTTCTGGCTGGGGGTGAGCCTGAGTCCTTGTCTAGGCTCGGGCGTCAATGGATATTGAAGCTCCATTGTCAGGAGGCAGCGCGAGGGTCGATGGCAGTGTCGGTCTTTCGGGGACTGCAGCTGAGTCTCCGATGTTGTCCTCAGAATGGTCCACTAAGAACCCTATTCGGGTTATATATCGGAGGGGAGATGTCGAGGTGACCTTCAGGTTCGGATATTTCCTAGGAGGGCTTGAGGAACTCAAGGTCCTGCATTTGAAGGAACGGAGGCGGCGCCTGAAGAATGAGGTATTCAGGGTATGTATCATGACGCCTTTGTCTTGAGTTAATTCTTTATACACCATCTGACCTTTTTCATTTTAGAATGCTGACCTCCGAGCCGCTAGACGAGCATCAGGATGCCCTAAAGAAGAAAGAATCACGATCACTGAGCTGCACTAGAAGGTGAAAGAGCTCAGTGTCGCAAGGGGAATCAGTGACTGAGAAGATTAACCGGCTCCAGGTGGACTTGGACCATGAGGTAGCGATCCAGTCAAGTAGAGAAAAGAAGCTGGAGCTGCTTCGGAGTGAGTCTAGGGAGAGGGAGTCCCTGCAAGCTTGGCTGTCGGGCATTTGGGGGAAGCTGGAGAAGAAGAGCTCAGGTTGCAGAAGAGAGACTCTGAGCTGCAACAGAAAAAGATAGCATTGCAGTCGGCTCAATAAGAACTGGAGAAGATGCGCCAGTAGGCTGAGGAGGTGGAGGCTACCTTAAAGTCATAGAGTGATGCCTTTGAGAGATAAATAAGGGCCTCGAAGATGATTTGAGTTAGGCACTGATTGCCCAGGACGTGGCGGAGGCACGAGAGCAGGCAGTGATAGACCAATGCCAGCGAGAGATGAAGGTCTTCAAATTCAAGAAGTACAAAGATAGATATGAGGGCGGAAGTGAGGCATGGCCCGAGCTATCCACTTGAAGTTGAGGCCTTCTTGGTAAGCCCAGTCACGGGAAGTGCTCTGGTGCATGGGTCCCCAGCCATGGAGACAGGGGCTCACCACATGCTCTATCTTGTGATGCTGCTCTCTCGGCGACCGGCCTCCCCATAGGTGATGTTCCAACTGCTGGGGCTTCAGATTGTGGTGCCACTGAAGGGGCAAATCTTTCTCCTTCCTTCTCCGTGACCTTAAAGAAGGGAAAAGTGAGTGTTTGAGAGTTTTTCCTTTTTACCTTTGTATAATTACAATGTAACTCTTTTTGAAGGAATAATCAAAAAGTTTCTCCACTGACTGAATTTTATCTCATTTTTTTTTACTATGCCTCAAGGCTCCTAGGGTGGTTTAAAAAGCTAAAGAAAGCGCTCGATGATATCTCAGATTTAGAGGAGAAGATCGCCTCCAATCAGTCAGAGATCACCATACTTTGTGAGGTATTCGATCGGGAGCGAGTCGAGAAGCTGGAGCTAAGGTACCAGGTCCGGTTGCTGGAGAGGGATTTGGAGCACCGCGAGGCTGATGCTAAAGAGTTGAGGAATGATTCAGAGCATCAAATTAATCGCTATAATGAACTTTGATAGCCCACGGTAATTTGCTCATGGAGATGCAAGCGCCGCGCTCTCAAGTCACTATCTTAAGCTCTAGCGAATGAATAGAGGGCGCGAGTGGCTGGCTCGAGGGGATGAGTGGTCGAGCCAAAGGAGCAAGCGTCAGGCCAGAGGTACTAGCCGTCAACCTGAAAGGCCAAGCGATCAACTGGAGGTGGAATCGTTGGTCTGAGGGGCTGAGCGATTGGATTGGGAGCACCGGTAGCTGGTCTAGGAGGTATCGGGGATGGTCCGAGAGTCAAAATAGCGGACATAGGCAGAGTTAGCTAAGTCCATTTGTACTCTTTTTTTGTAATTATAGCAATAAGAAAATCCTACCTCTCCTGTCATCAAGAAAGGCGATTTTTTTCTTTTCGATTGTGTCGTCTCTTGTTCTTGATATGTTTGTATGAGTGCTATGGCCTGTCCGATTATGTTTGCTTGGCAGATTGTGGAGGCATGGTGCCCGTCGTCAGGGTCGCGAGACATTTTAGGTAGTCGTTCATGTTGGCCCAAAGGCCCATCACTCTAGTTTTGATGATGATCAACTCATGTAGTTATGTTTACTAATGATCTTGTGTTTAATTAGTGACAGATTTGTTATCAAGATTTTAGTAGTGTGGAGCTTCAACAAAGGATTTAAAGTCAAGTTTTGGAGCTAGCACCGGTTGATTCACGAGCCTATGCATCAAGAACACATCAAGTACTCAAGAGGAGTCGAGCTCGTTGGATTGCATTTGGACCAAGTCAAGATGATGAGAAGACTTCAAGGGAAGGCTTCAAGATCAAGACTTGTGTCTAGGTATAAGATTTTATTTTTAGATAAAATGTAAAGGATAGAGTAGTTGGTGGATTGCTCAAGTATATATCACACACACACACTCTTGATTTAGTTGTCTTTTCATAAAAGAATTTTCAGTTTAGAAAAGACTTTCATTTTGAAAAAATACATGTTTGTTTTTTGGTATTTCTTATGAACATGTTTTAACCAAAACCATATTTAGAGCTTAATGCCAATAACTTAGATATTTCATCTTGTTTGTGTAGTGGATCATATCCATACACACTATGCTTTAAAAGTTGTTTAAATATCTTGTTTTTGTATTTAGAGAAGTTTTGGAAAAAACAAGTTTTAGAAAAATCAAGTTTTGAAAAAAATACCGTTTTGTTTTAAGCCAATATTTTATATTACAAAAATAGTCCAATCTTTTATAACATGCCTTGATTTTGTGCAAGCATGTTTGTTTATCAAAGTATATTGGTAAAACTATTTTTGTAGATTTTAAGTATTTTATGGGATTTTATTTCAACCAAAAGACTTAGTTTTATATCCCAGAAAAACTGTTTTCAGGCTTCAGCTAGTCGACTTACTACCTTGCTAGTCGACTAAACTCTGAAGTCGGCCGACCGGCTCGGTCGACCGATGTGCACGGACGTGCACGCCTTGACCTGGCAGATGGCCGGTCTGCCGACACTGTCGACCGAAACTGAGAGCAGTGCTCTCTGTTCTTTTAGGTCGACCGGGCGATCGACCGGAGGGCTCCAACGGTCGGATTCTTGACCGGTGGCGGTCAACCGGGCGGTCGACCGACAGGTCTGACAGAACCCAACGGTTAGTTTTTGACAGCCTATAAATTTGGGGGTTTGGTCATTGTTTTCTACAAGATTTTGGAGAAGTTTAGAGCCAGTTTTTCCTACTCTTTTCAGAGGTTTTTCTCCACAAAATTTAGAGCCAATACTTCTAATTAAAGGAGAGTTTATCAAGAGTGTTTTCAAAAGAGATTCTTTGAGTTTTCCTCCACCATTCTCTATCTTGTTTTTCTCACACAAACACTTGAGCTATCCATTGCTATTCATCTTATAGGAGTGTTGTAGTGAGAGCTTTTATTGATGATCAAAGTGTTTAGATCACCAAGATTTCATCTTTGTCCTTTGAGAAGGCGGACGGTTGTGTTCGCATTGTTTCGGGTCCAAGTGTGGACTCGGTTGTTCGGGTTCGGGTGCGAACTCTTATTTGAGGTGCGGCCTCGGCGAGCCGGTGGGCTTGCGTGTGTACGGGCTAGAGAGTCCGAGAGCTTGTAGGTGTTGCGGCTCCGAGTGATCCATTGGGATCGAGTATAGTGGAAATCCTTCGTGTGTCGAAGGCGGGGATGTAGAGCAAGTGTGCTCGAACCTCGAAACAAGTCCCTTGTGTTTGCGATTGCTCACTCTCTCTCTATCTCCTTTTGTTTATATCTTGCTTATTTATATTGTGTTATTCTTCATGCTTGATATACATTGTGTGCTATATTGATATACTTGCTTGGGATTGTTTGCTAACACTTGTATTCAACCAAGAGAGCCAATGCGGCACCTCAACCCATTCAAGGGGAATCTAGAGGAGTTTGTCCAGAGCCATTCACGGGGAATTCAGCAACACTCTTGTGTTATACGTGGTGTTTAGTGTAAAAGTTTTATTTGGTCATAATTGTTTATAGCTTCCGCATTTTTGGCATTAGGTGACCATTAGATTAGCCATCACCTATTCACCCCCCTCTAGGTGAATCTTCAATTGGTATCAGAGCCAAGTGCTCTGATTTTAGGTCTAACAACCTAGAGTTAAAGATCCTCATTTTTAGGCTAATCACAATATTTTGTTCACACACCATGGATTTCATGTCACCTCCCACTTTTGATATTCTTAACATCCATATATGGAAGGTGAAGATGTCCTTGTACCTCAAAGCCCTAGGCATTCATGTTTATCTTGCCATCACTAATAATGATTATTGCTTATATGGTAAGAATATTGAGGCTAATGCAAAAGCCCAGTCTACCCTAGATGATGTTTATTTATCTAGAGTTCTAACTTTGATTCAGCTTTTGTAGTTTGGAACACCCTCATCTCCCTTGACGAAAATGATCAATACTATGGGGGAGCGACTCGGATGTTGGAAGTGACCCTTCCAACTTGTGCTATATGGTCCAAGGGGATAACCCCTTGGGTAACTACCGAATCCGAGGATGAGAACATGTCATATGAAGAGCTTTCTAAAATTTGTCAATATTGCTTGAAAAATATGACATGATTAAGAAAGATAATAAAAATTTGAAAAAGAAATTTGATTGCAGCATATAGAACAAATTCATTTAGAACTAAGATTGCATGCTAGAAAAAAGAAAATAATTTTGAAAATTGAAAATGTTTCCCTTATGTCTAAATTAAATGATTTGTGTGAAGGGAACACTATTTTGAGGATAAAATTGATTTGGTGGAAAAACAAAAGGAAGTTGTTTTCAAGAAAATAAGTCTTTAAAAAGAAAATTTGTTGAAAAGAAAAAGAATATGTTTTTTCAAAGAAAAAGAAAAATGATTCTTTATCTCATCACGCTTTTCATGACACCATAATAAGATTAAAGACTTGAAAAATAAAATGGATTGTTTGAGTTCAACTTTGAACTCTTGTGGCATTTAACCATACTAGATTGGAATCCTTGTTTCAAAGAAACAAGTCCCCCATGTTCATGCACACTCACATCATGCATTTGCTTATGTTGCACAACACGATCACAAACATTCACATAACATACTAAGGTGTACACTTGTACACATTGTGGCTGCAAAGGCCATTTAGCTAAAATTTGTTATGACAAGTTGCATCATTTTAATTTTGCTAATAATAAAAATTTTGGGTTCCTTACATGACTAACCCCAAAGGACCCAAGAAAATATGGGTACCAAAACCCCACCTTGTGTATTGATGTAGGTGAGGGATCTCTCAAAACGTGAGAGATTTGGTGCCTTGATGGTAGGTGCAATTGAACTAAAAGGACACATATTTGGAGCACCGCTATCAAGGGAGCTTTGGGTGGGATGACCACATGTTTGGAGCTTTGGAGTTGGTAACAACCTCTAAACTCCTACTCTTTATGTACATGCTTTTTACACATATCATATTCATAACATGTTCATGTTTTTGTGTTCTTATGTGCTCATGTGGTAAAAACTTGTTTAAATGTAGTCTTTATTAAACTTGTACTTATACATGTACAAATAATAAGAACAAATTGATTCATATATGTTGCACTTCAATGCTCATTTGTACTCAATATATGCACATGTATAAGCTAGTTTTGATGATTCTCTCATTTATAAATGCTTTGCCAAATTTTATGATTTTACTTCATGTATATGTATTTTTATTCAAATCTAATAAATATACATGTATACCCGTGAGTCTCTTGCCTTCATGCAAATACATTTGATAGACTCTTTTATATTTGGGATATGTATGTGTATTGTTAGGATTGGATAAATCATATATATACCTAGAAGGTGTTTTGTTTTTTAATGAAAAATGATTTTTCATGATTTTTTTTGTTTGATAAAAATGAATTTTTTTTAAAAAAATGATACTCACACTTTTTGAGCTTCAATGTCTATTTTCATGAAAATGCTATTTACATGACTTTGAACACTCACACCTTATTTCTTTTATCATGACTTGATTCATGAACATATTTTGAGCTTCATAGATCGAGTGTCAATTCTTGTATTTAGTATGATTCATGAAATACATATGCTTTGATTCATGTTGAAGAATCTTTTAACTAGTTTTCAAAAATTATTTTAACTAGTTATTGATTCCTCATTTTGTAGTGATTTCAATGCTAAATATTTTCAAATCTATTTTTGAAAACTATACCTTGATGGGAGGATGTTGGGCGATTATGCTCAAGTATGCTTTATAGTGAAAATCTTTTTAATCTTGAACATATAAAGGGAGGTATAAGTTATGAGTTATATACTTGATTTACATTGTCATTTTCAATGGTATCATTAGATTCTTTCAATTGGTATCATTTCAATTGTTATCAATTTGACTCTATTTTTATATATACTCATATTTTGTTTTCTATATGTATGTATCAATTTCAATTGGTATATTTATTTCATACATATATATGTGATTTTCATGTGCTTTACCTACAATTGGTTCACATTTTAAAAGCACAAAGTTATGATGAAAAATAAATTTTTTTTGATTATTATGTTTACTATGGTATCAATATGTTTCAACTTCATATTTGTTAAATTTCAATTGATATCAATATGATTTACAATAATGATTATTTTCAGTTTGGTATCTTAAAAATTTGTTGTTTTACAAAAGCTCTGATACCTTAAAAAAAATTTGTTTAAGAAAAATTAAAAGAAAATTTTGAGTTGTATTGCCTATATGCAAGGAGAGCTTAACATCTCTTCTACATATAGATTCATGTTGAGTGTATTGTGTATTGAAGAGTTTGACAATCTCTTCTTTATGTGGTACACGTGTGGAGGGGAGCTTCACATCTCCTCTTATACATTACTAATATGTTTTATGTGAATTGGGGCTTGTCATCCCTTCTTCATGTAATGCATATGTGTAGGGAAGCTAACTTAGCGTCTTCCTCTTCATGAATATATATCGCATATAACCTTTTATTGATATGTTTGTTTGGCCCCTATTGTCTCTTTGTTTATGACAAAAAGGGGGAGAAAGATTTGATGATTTTTATTTTACCTTAAACCTTTGTTGATGATTGACAAAAGGGGGATAGGTATTTGCTATATATGCATGTTTTATATAAAGGATTTTAGTTTATGCATATATGTTTGTTTTGCAAATAGGAGAAAAAGAATTTAATTTTGTTTTATTCCTTGATTTGCATACATGTCATGTGCTTCATTTCCATATTATTGTTTATTTGTTATGCAGAGTTAATGGGGAGCTTCTTTGAGCTTTACTTTAATCCATGCGTATATAACTTCATGAGTTTTGTCATCATCAAAAAGGGGGAGATTGTTGGCCCAAGGCCCATCACTCTAGTTTTGATGATGATCAACTCATGTAGTTATGTTTACTAATGATCTTGTGTTTAATAGTGACAGATTTGTTATCAAGATCTTAGTAGGTGTAGAGCTTCAACAAAGGATTTAAAGTCAAGTTTTGGAGCTAGCACCGGTTGATTCACGAGCCTATGCATCAAGAACACATCAAGTACTCAAGAGGAGTTGAGCTCGTTGGATTGCATTTGGACCAAGTCAAGATGATGAGAAGACTTCAAAGGAAGGCTTCAAGATCAAGACTTGTGTCTAGGTAATAAGATTTTTATTTTTAGATAAAATTAAAGGATAGAGTAGTTGGTGGATTGCTCAAGTATATATCACACACACACTCTTGATTAGTTGTCTTTTCATAAAAGAATTTTCAGTTTAGAAAAGACTTTCATTTTGGAAAAATACATGTTTGGTTTTTGTATTTCTTATGAACATGTTTTAACCAAAACCATATTTAGAGCTTAATCAATAACTTAGATATTTCATTCTTGTTTGTGTAGTGAATCATATCCATACGCACTATGCTTTAAAAGTTGTTTAAAATATCTTGTTTTTGTATTTAGAGAAGTTTTGGAAAAACAAGTTTTAGAAAAAATCAAGTTTGGAAAAATACCGTTTGTTTTAAGCCAATATTTCCATATTACAAAAAATAGTCCAATCTTTTATAACATGCCTTGATTTTGTGCAAGCATGTTTGTTTATCAAAAATATATTGGTAAAACTATTTTTGTAGATTTTTAAGTATTTATGGGATTTTATTTCAACCAAAAGACTTAGTTTTATATCCCAGAAAAACTGTTTTCAGGCTTCAGCTAGTCGACTTACTACCTTGCGAGTCGACTAACTCTGAAGTCGGCCGACCGGCTCGGTCGACCGACGTGCACGGACGTGCACGCCTTGACCTGGCAGATGGTCGATCTGCCGACACTGTCGACGCGAACTGAGAGCAGTACTCTCTGTTCTTTTGGGTCGACCGGGCGGTCGACCGGAGGGCTCCAACGAAGGATTTTTGACCGTTGGCGGTCGACCGACAGGTCTGACAGAACCCAATGGCTAGTTTTTGACAGCCTATAAATTTGGGGGTTTGGTCATAGTTTCTACAAGATTTGGAAAGTTTTAAAGCCAGTTTTTCCTACTCTTTTCAGAGGTTTTTGTCCACAAAATTTAGAGCCAATACTTCCAATTAAAAGGAGAGTTTATCAAGAGTGTTTTCAAAAGAGATTCTTTGAGTTTTCCTCCACCATTCTCTACCTTATTTTTCTCACACAAAACACTTGAGATCCATTGCTATTCATCTTATAGGAGTGTTGTAGTGAGAGCTTTTATTGGTGATCAAAGTGTTTAGATCACCAAGATTTCATCTTTCCTTTGAGAAGGCGGACGGTTGTTGTGTTCGCATTGTTTGGGTCAAGTGTGGACTCGGTTGTTTCGGGTCGGGTGGCGAACTCTGTTTGAGGTGCGCCTCAGCGAGCCGGTGGGCTTGCGTGTGTACGGGCTAGAGAGTCGAGAGCTTGTAGGTGTTGCGGCTCCGGGTGATCCATTGGGATCGAGAGTATAGTGGAAAATCCTTCGTGTGTGCGAAGGCGGGGATGTAGAGCAAGTGTGCTCGAACCTCGAAACAAATCCCTTGTGTTTGCGATTGCTCAATCACTCTCTCTCTCTCTCTATTCCTTGTGTTTATATCTTGCTTATTTTATACTGTGTTTATTCTTTTCATGCTTGATATACATTGTGTGCTATATTGATATACTTGCTTTGGGATTATTTGCTACACTTGTATTCAACCAAGAGAGCCAACGCGGCACCTCAACCCATTCAAGGGGAATCTAGAGGAGTTTGTCCAGAGCCCTTCACGGGGAATTCGGCAACACTCCTGTGTTATACGTGGTGTTTAGTGTAAAAGTTTGTTTGGTCATAATTGCTTTTAGCTTCCGCATTTTTGCATTAGGTGACCATTAGATTAGCCATCACCTATTCATCCCCTCTAGGTGAACCTTCAGTCATATGGGGGGCCCGAGTTAATCGGAGGCTACTCAACTGTTGGAAGAACAAGATATAGAACATCTTGAGGCTGCCGTCAGGTCAGAGCCTGTCAGTCTTTTGGCTCGCTCTGGTAGCCGTGAGGGCAAGGCCCGTCTAGGATGAGCTTTGAGCCATCATGGGCAAGTCTCGTCTTTCAGGAGACTTCCCGAGGGGTAACCATCAGCGTAGGACTGTATAGGCTGTTGACTTGCCCGGGTAGCCATCAGTACAAGGCCCGAGTAGGCTGAGCTTAAGCATTCGTAGGAAAGTCTCCATCTTTCAGCAGACTCCTGAGGGGTAGCAGTCAGGGTAGGACCCGTGTAGGTTGTTGACTCGCTCAGGTAGCTGTCAGGGCGAGGCCCGTGTAGGCTGAGCTCCGAGCAGTTATGGGCAAGTCTCCATCTCTTTCAGGAGACTCCCTGCGAGGTAACCGTCAGGGTAGCTCCCGTATAAACTG
>JAVJIF010024560.1:0-54284 GCA_038442645.1 Agave tequilana
CCACCCTTTAGCAAATTTATAGGCAGCCGGGTTATTTCCCTTATAGTCTGTAGCAATGTAGATAGGAGTGAGCGGGTGCTGTCTAGTGACGATCTCGAATGGACTCTTTTACTCACTCCTTTATAGGTTGTAGGAGAATTGGGCTAGGTCCAGAAGCTTCGCCCAATCCTGCTAGTTGGCACTCACATAGTGCCTCAAGTAGACCTCCAGCAAGTCATTCACTCGCTCTATCTGGCCATCCGTTTAAGGGTGGAAGCTAGTGGTCAAAATGCATTTTTCTAAAAACATTTAAATGCCCGTTTTAACAATGAATTCGAAAGATTATTAATTATTGTGGCAATAATTAGAGTCCTATTTGATAAGATATTCTTTCAAGAATTGAGTTACCAATTGAATTTGGACAAAGTCGCTGATAACCAGAAGCAAGCTATAAATAGAGGCAAAGACCAGGGAGACAAACTTGCACGACAAATTACATGGCTAAAGGTAGTAAGTTTGTTAGCAAGCCTCCTTAAAACAAGAGAAATTTTGAGTATATATAAAGAGCCACTAGCTTCAATTATCACCAATTCAACGGCCATACAAAAACAAGAGGAGGGCGAGAGGAAGAGGAAGAGGATAACTTCGTGGCAATGACTCCCTATTCGAATCTTGTAGGATTTTACTTGTTTTTCTTGTTGTTTTCGGCAGGCAACGCAGCAGACGAGATCTTTGATCTCAGGAAGTACGGTGCAGTCCCAGATGGCAAAACTGACAGCACCAAAGTGAGTCTCATGAATTTTCTCTCTTTTTTCCTTCCTTTCAAAATAGTTTCTGCTCCTGAAAATCCCATTTGCAGGCTCTAGCGCAAGCATGGGCCGACGTGTGTGCGGCAGAAGGGAGGCCGCGGCTGGTGATCCCGGCCGGTGACTTCCTGGTCGGTCCAGTTCTGTTCAAGGGCAAATGCAAGGGGAGGTGACGATAAACTTAGACGGGAACCTGCTGGCCGATACGAATCTCAGCCGTTACCCGAGCACCTGGCTCGATTTTCAGTACGTCGATGGCCTGACAATCAAAGGCCGCGGGAAGCTCGACGGGCAAGGAGAATCGGCGTGGCCTCACACCAATGTCCGAAGAAGTGGAGCTGCAAGATCCTTCCCATTGTAATGCAGCTGAAATTTCATTTTATGTTTGCTTGATAAACATTGTTGGTCTGATGAAATTCTTGTTCGGTCAGACGATGTCGCTCAGCTTCGTCAGAAACGCGAGCATAAAGGGCGTCACATCGCTGAACAGCAAGTTCTTCCACTTCAACATCTTTGCATCCAAGAACATCAATATCCGCTGGATCACGATCCAGGCGCCCGAAGACAGCCCCAACACGGACGGAATCCACATGGGCGGATCGAGCAACGTCAGCATCGCCGACTCCAGAATTGGCACCGGCGACGACTGCATCTCAATCGGGTCGGGCACCAGCAACGTGACCGTGTCCGGGGTCACCTGTGGCCCGGGGCACGGCATGAGCACGGGCAGCCTCGGCAAGGGCATGGACAAGGGGGACGTGTCCGGCGTGCACGTCAAGAACTGCACCATCATCCACACGATGAACGGCATCCGGATCAAGACGTGGCAAACCAAGCCGAGCGACGCCACCGACGCTGTCTCGCTGACGGTGTCAGACTTTGAGTTCGAGGACATCGTGATGCACAACGTCTCCAATCCGATCATCATCGATCAACACTATTGCCCCTATTCTTCTTGTCCGGAAACGGTACCACTGGCCTTAAATTTCATTGATGCAACTCATATTTCAATGGTTACATAAGTGATATGTGCGCAACATATAACAATCATAACAATAAGTGTGTAACATAAATATTGAGTATGCAATATAAACGGTAAATATGTAACATAAGAAATATATGCGTAATAGAAGTAAAAAATAGGCAATATATGTTATAAGTATGTAAAATAAGTAATAAGTGAGTAATAATATCCAATAAGTATGTAATACAAATAATAAGTTATAAGCGATGCATGTGTAATAGAAGCAAAAGAATAGGTAATATACATCCTAAGTATCATAAGTATGTGAGATAAGTCACAAGTGAGTAATAATACTCAAGAAGTATGTAACACAAATAATAACCGAATAAAATAACATCAAATGAGTTAAAAAAAATTATTGGCATGTCACAAATCGTAAACATGTAATAAACAGTGTTTAATATGATTTCTAAGTGTGCAGTAAGCAATAAATATTTAACATAACCGATAGGTGTGTAATATAAACGATATGTGGGTAATATAAGCAATATGTGTATAATATAAATGAAAAAAAAAATGTAACATACACCATAAATATGTAACATTAGTGATAAGCGTGTACTACACAAAAATAAACATTAAATAAGTATAAAATAAGTGATAGACATGCAACAAATCATAAGTATGTGATATAAATAATCAACGTATTACATTATAATACATAAGTTTGTAGCAATCAATAAGCATGCATTATAACCAAATAAGTGTACTATAACATTACAATAAACTTCAAGCCGAGACAATTAATCAACACTAATCGTAATAGCTATGCTTTTGTCATGGGTGGGGTGGTTAAGCCACTCTCATGTACCAAGAAAAAAAAAGATATGTAACATGAGCAAAGAGTGTGTAAAATAAGTAATACATGTGTAATAGAAGTGAAAAATAAATAGTATACGTCATAAAATATGTAAAAAAAGTGATAAGTGACACACAATAAATATGTACCAATTAAAAAATATGTAACACAAATAATAATTCAGTAGAATAAACGTTAAGTAGGCATGATAAATTTGTCACAAATCATAAGGTTACGATATAAGCGTTAAGTGTGTAACAATCAATAAGTAACATAAACAATAAGTGTGTAATAAAAGCTACAAGTGTACAATAAACGTGAAAAATAGAATATAACATAAGTAATCAGTGAGTAAAAACGTATAAATATGTAATATAATTGATAAGTTAGTAAACTTGAGAGACAAACGTGTAACAAATAATAATTATGTAAGTAATTATTTCTTTGCAACTTATGTTATAAACGCGTAACACAATAGTAAGTGTGCATAGCCAACAAGTGAATATAAATAAGTGTGAGATTTAATTTCTAAGGCAAAAAAAATTGTCAAAATAATGTGGGTTATGTTTGAAAAGGACTAAAAAATACTGTTAAAATAGAGATCTTTAGATAATTACCTGTACTTTTTTTTTTCCTGCAGGAGCCGTCTCGGGTGAAGATCACCGGAGTGAAGTTCAAGAACATCAGGGGAACATCTGCGACGCCGAAGGCGGTCGACCTGTCATGCAGCGAGAAGCACCCCTGCGAAGGGCTGGAGCTCAGCGACATCCACTTGGAGTACGCCGGCGGCGGTCCAGTGTTGAAGACAGTTGCTAGCTGTAAAAATGTCAAGGGGCAGCCTATGGATTGCTCTTTTGTTTGATTGAATGTTTGGCGTTGCAACTGCTTAAAGCTTGTCTGTCTGTAATTTTTCAAACTTAATTTTCTTATTTAAAATAAAATTATGGACGCTCACTGTTCAGTGAGAGAGTTTGATCAGGCTGCAGTAGAATAAAATTGACGTATCAATATTTGGAGTGAATGTTGATTAATTTTTCCTCTGAATTTAATTAATTAGAGGTCTCTTGTCAATGTGTTTCTGTTTACATATCAGAACTTGTGTGCGAACAAGAGAATCAATTCGGTGCCTGAGGATAAATTTATGTTGAGTTCTATGTACGATGTTCTCTTGTGATTGCTGCAGGGTTGATATTAAAAAGTTAGTTTAAATGTTTTACTTTTTACTTGGTTATTAATTTATGTCGAGACCGAGATCGAGATCCGAGAGAGAGAGTGTGTTGATCTTATTGTGTGGAATCTTCATCCAGCAACAGGAGAGACTCTTGAGATCAAACTCTAATAAGCTACGCTTCTGCATAGATCAGATCTCTTATATCTGTGCATTGTTTAGATCCGATATCGACATTATGACAAAATATTAATTGCTAATTTATTTGAAAGTAACTAATGCATTACACTGAGAAAGTAATTCTTTAAAATACCAAATTGCATAAGGACTGAGGATGACACAGGAGCTAGTGAGCTTAGCTCCAATGGGCTCACTCACAATATTGTTCCCAGTAACTCGTACTACAAACATTCAAACAACATGAGACAAGATGACAACAGACTATTCAGACTGTTGTATATTAGTCTACGGACTAATATATTATAATCTAAAATTTTAAGTGGAGAATGGATCTTATTCAACTTTTCTTTCTTACTTGCTTGCTTGATAAAAAAACAAAGAGATACACTAGCCTTTTATAGGCAAATGACAATAATGCGTATATGATGATGACTCTTCATTCCTTCTAATTGAAGATGATGACTCTTTATTTCTCTCAATTGATGATGACTCTTCATTCCTTCTAATTTAAGATGATGACTCTTTATTTCTCTCAATTGATGATGACTCCAAATTGATGATGATGACTCTTCATTTCTCTAAATTGATGATGATGATCATTTCTTATGGTCTCTTCTTCTTCCAAAATTAATGTCATAAAGACATTTTTATTTGATATTTCAACACACCCCTCAAATCAAAATGTTTTCATACCGAGCATTTCTTTTAGCCTTCTGAAAGGTTCAATAGGCAATGACTTGGTGAAAATATCTGCTACTTGCTCCATGGTATGACAACACTCCAGCTCCACAGTTTTCTGCTTTACATGGCCTCTGAGAAAATGAAACCGTGTATCTATATGTTTGCTCCTCCCATGATGTACTGGGTTCTTTGCAAGTTGGATGGCTGATTTGTAGTCCACAAATATTACAGTCGCTTTTTCTTGTGGATGATCCAATTCCTTAAAATGTTCCGCAACCAAATAGCTTCACATACAGTAGATGAAGCTGCCACATACTCTGCTTCGCATGAAGATAAGGCCACAACTCCTTACTTCTTTGAGGTCCATGAAAATGCAGTTGACCCAAGATAGAAGACATAGCCAGTGGTGCTTTTCCTCTCATCTTGGTCACCTCCCAAGTCGCTATCTGAATAGCCTACTAACTCTGCAGTTTCACCATAAGTATAAAATAGACAAAGGTTGAGTGTGCCTTTGATATACCTTAGAATTCTCTTTGCAGCTAGCCAATGAGACTCCTTCGGTGTCTCCATATAGCGACTCACAAGTCCGACTCCGTAAACAATATCAGGCCTTGTGATCGTTAAGTACCTCAGGCTACCAACTAGACTTTTGAAAAAAGTCGAGTCTACAAAATCTCCAATTCCTTCTCTTGATAGCTTCATTCCTGTGACTATTGGGGTGTTTACTGGGTTGCAGTTACTCATCTTGAATTTCTCTAAGATCTCCTTCATGTACTTCTTTTGAGATATAAATATCCCATCTTGTTGTTGCTTCACTTCGATACCAAGAAAATAGGACATCAATCCATTGTCCGTCATGTCAAATTCATTGAACATCGCCTCCTTGAATTCAGCAAGCATCTCGACGCAACTTCCTGTGTATAACAAGTCATCAACATAAAGACAAATTATTAGAAATTCGCCTTGATGGTTCCTCTTCATGTAGATGGCATGCTCATAACGACATTGGTGAAGCCGTTTTGATGAAGATAACCATCAATTCGGGCATTCCATGCCCGTGGTGCCTGCTTTAAGCTGTACAAGGCTTTCTTTAGGTGATATACTTTGTCTTCTTATCCTTTTACCAGAAAACCTTCTGGTTGTTGTACATACACCTCTTCTTCAAGAATACCATTGAGAAATGCTGACTTGACATCTAAATGATATATCTTCCACCTGTGATGAGCTGCAAGTGAAATTAATAGTCTCACCGTGTCCAATCGAGCAACTGGTGCAAAGACTTCTTCATAGTCGATGCCGTATTTTGTTTGTAGCCTTTCGCCACAAGCCTCGCCTTGTACCGATCAACCTCACCATCTGCTGTGCGTTTGATCTTGTACACTCATTTGACACCTATCGCCTTGTGATTTTGTGGAAGTGTTGTCAACTCCCATGTGTCGTTCTTCTAGATGGCATGCATCTCCTCCTTCATTACTGATCGCCAACAATCTTCTTCCTTAGCCTCTTGGAAAGTGAGAGGCTCATGATCGGCATATAAACAAAAGAGATTAGTTTCTCCATCTTCTTCTATCTGCTCATAGATCTCCCTGAGGCTTCTCATTTTGATTGGACCTCGTTGCACGGAGGATTCTCTACTACTACCTTCCCCAGAAGATGGAGAACCTCTTGCAGGAGACGGTGTAGCATGTTGAGGAGATGGTGGTATAGGTGGTGGAACCTCTTGTAGGGGCTCGTCAGGTTCATTCACCATGGGTTGCTCTTTGACAGTCTCTTCATTGCTCCAACTCCATGCTTCAGCTTCATTGAAGATAACATCTCTACTAACCACTAGTTTCTTAGTTAGTGGATTGTAAAGCTTGTATGCCTTTGACTCCTTGCTATATCCGATGAAAATGCATTTTTTACCATGATTGTCAAGCTTCTTCCTTTTGACTTCAGGTACTTGAGCATATGCAACACACCCAAAAATTCGTAGGTGTGCGACATTAGGCGTATAGCCGCTCCATGCTTCTTGAGGCGTCTTGCCCTTCATTTGCTTCGTCGGCACCGGTTGAGCAAGTAGGTTGAACATGCCACAACTTCTGCCTAAAACTGCTTCGGCAGTCCCTTTTCTTTAAGCATGGTTCTTGTCATGTCAAGAATAGTGCGGTTCTTTCTTTCTGCGATGCCATTTTGCTGTGGTGTATAGGTAGTAGTAAACTGCCTCTTTATGCCTTGCTCCCTGCAATATTCTTGAAACATATTGAGGTGTACTCACCACCTCGATCAGATCGAGAGTTTTTAGCTTATAGCCACTCTCTGCTTCAACAAGAGCTTTAAAATTCTTGAAGGTAGTAAAGGCAGCAGATTTTTCTTTAAGAATGTACACCCACAACTTTCTACTGAAATCATCAATGAAAGTAATAAAATATCTATTACCTCCTAAAGAGACGGGATCTAGTGGTCCGCAGATGTCAGTATGAATAAGTTGTAATGGTGCCTCCGCTCTCCACGACTTTCCATTGGGAAAAGGAAGTCGTGTTTGCTTGCCAATTATGCAAACTTCACAAGTATGACTTGGTGGATCGATTGTTGGTAAAACTCGTACCATGCCGGCTGTAGATAGTAGTTTCAGGCCGCTGAAATTTAGATGACAGTAGCGAAGATGCCACCTCCATGACTCATTCTTCATGAGTCCTTGAAAACACTTCTCAACTTTTGTGTTTAGATGCAAGGGAAACATGCGGTTCCTTGTCATCTTAATACAAGCTATAAGACCTCCTTTTGCATTTTTCAACCAAAGATGGTTATTCTCCATATATACTTTATATCCTTTTTCGAGTAATTGACCGATACTGAGAATATTACTTTTCATGTTAGGAATATAATAAACATCGAAAATATACTCGGGCTTACCATCCTTTTGATAGATTTTGATCTTCCCTCTGCCTTCAACGGAGAGTTTTGAAGAATCTCCCAAGCTCACACTTCCATGAACTCCTTCTGCGAGTTCCATGAATAGTTCTTTCTTCCCGCACATGTGGTTGCTAGCACCCGAGTCAAGGTACCAAACATCATTCTGAACACTTGAATCATCATGAGCAAGAAGAAGAGTAGAGTTATTACCCACGTCATTTGTTGCCTCGGCAAGATTGGTAAGATCTTCAGTTCTGTGCCAGCAATCCGAGGCATAGTGTCCAAATTTTTGACAGTTGTAGCATTGGACGTTCTTGTTGTTTCCACGTCCAGATGTAAATCTTCCCCGATTGCTTCGTCCTCGACCTCTGAAGCTTTGGAACTCCACTTGATTTTGAGTGGTTCGTTGTTGGGGATCACGTCCCCTACCTCTACCACGACCACGACCTCTACTATGTGAGCCACGATCATTTAGAGTCAGCTTTGACTCTAATGCTTGTTCCAAGACTATGCAACCAGTCTTCTTTTGCATGCGTTGCTCATGAACTTAGAGGGATCCCAAAAGCTCCTCTATTGAGATCTCCTCCAAATTCTTAGACTCCTCAATTGCCGCCACCACGTGCTCGAACTTTGATGTGAGGGATCGCAGCAATTTCTCCATCACTCGGATGTCCTCCATCTTCTCTCCATTTCTCCTCATTTTATTCACAATTAGAAGTAATCGTGAATAATAATCGGAGATTTTTTCTTTCATCTTTCATTTGAGCGGCTTCAAGATCGCCCCTCAAAGTTTGAAGGCGAATTCGCTTCACCCGCTCGACTCCTTTGTTGATGGTAGCAAGGGTTTCCCATGCTTCCTTGCTCGTCGTTGCTTCGACAACTCTCTCGAAGGTAGACTCATCCAACCCTTGATAGAGTAGAAAACGAGCCTTGCTATCCTTCTTTCTTTGCTCTTTAAGAGCCTTCTTCTCTTCGGCGGTGTAGGCGGCTTCTACCTCCGATGTGGGTTCCTTAAACCCATCAAAGATTAGCTCCCACAACTCTTGAGAACCAAATAGAGCTTTCATCTGAATTGATCAACTCTCATAGTTATCTTTCAATAACTTGGGCACTTGTGGATTGATGAGATTGTTGGTGGAGGCCATGAGGAGAAGAGGAAATGAAACAAAAATTGAATTGGCTCTGATACCAATTGTTGTATACTAGTCTACGGACTAATATACTATAATCTAAAATTTTAAGTGGAGAATAGATCTTATTCAACTTTTCTTTCTTACTTGCTTGCTTAATAAAAAAACAAAGAGATACACTAGCCTTTTATAGGCAAATGATAATAATGCATATATGATGATGACTCTTCATTCCTTCTAATTGAAGATGATGACTCTTTATTTCTCTCAATTGATGATGACTCCTAATTGATGATGATGACTCTTCATTCCTTCTAATTTAAAATGATGACTCTTTATTTCTCTCAATTGATGATGACTCCAAATTGATGATGATGACTCTTCATTTCTCTAAATTGATGATGATGACTCTTCATTTCTTATGGTCTCTTCTTCTTCCAAAATTAATGTCATAAAGACATTTTTATTTGATATTCCAACACCTCATACTAGTAGTGGTGCAAGCTAACACAGCAAGTTCAACAACACTATTTGGACCACCATTATACATTGAAGATGTCTGGAGCAGGGATTGCAACTCGGGAACGGGGTTTCACCCAGATCCTCCTCGCCGGCAATCAACACCCCCTCCTCGCCGAGTGCCACTCCAGATCTCACTCCAACTCGCGATGTCTGCGGGATAATACCCCTTTCTACTCCTGCCTCTGGGGATTCAAAGTCCCACGGCCGACCGGTACAGCAAACTTCCCCCTCCATCACTGCTCGGCCACAGCAGGCTCTCTCTCTCTCTCTCTCGTCGCCCCCCCCCAAAAAAAAAGGCAGACATTAAATGACCCCTTTGGTTGTTCGGCGGAGTGTGCGAAACATGTGTTCAGATGGGCCTATACATACTTCGGATCGTATTTCTATTAGAGGTCGTGTGAGAGCCCTTGAAGACCCTCCTACTTACACTACTACTCGACAAGTGCCTTTGATCAGCCCACTTGGTTCTGTGCACGTTTCTGTCATGGACCCCTATGAGGGGATCACAGATGAGTACATTATGGAGATCACTATACCCTGTGACATCACGTTGGGCGGTTCGGGAACTGGAGTTGCGGTTAGCATCCGGAAGACGGACCAGGTTAGAGCTTCGGCGTGCAGTGTCGCTGAGGCGAGCTGATTGTCTCACCATTATCTTGTACTTTTGGTGTGTTATTTTTTTTCTTGTGTTAATTGCATCTTGAAATGTTAAAGGACTGGAATGTCCTCAGAAACAAAGTCGTATCCTCGACTTTCTCAAATGTATTGCATTGATATTGTACTCCTACAAAAAAATTAATATTGCATTTCCTTCAAACTCTTTTCTTAGATCTATTGAAGTTCTTTTATTACAGGCTGGAGCCATTTGAACTCTCAGGGACATCAGGCGGACAGTTTATAGAGTGATGTGAAAATGGCTTTGACTGCTCTAGTGAGTCTTGGGGAATTCTATTCTAAGCTAAACCTATCCACCACAGAACTGGCTAACATTTTGTGATAACATCGGACTATGGCCAATGTGCTGCGGGGCACATGCAAATTTCTAGTAGGAGCTTTGAGGCACTAGAGGCTAGGCTAAGAGGCCATGGTTGATATTACTGAATTCTTTGGTGAGAGAACAATACCAGAAATCTATATTCCATGAATGAGAGGGTTCAACGATCTTATCTGATCTCTTAACCTCATTGAACCTCCTCTAGCTAGTAGCTCCTATACATGGACAAGTGATTGGCAGTTACCTACTTCTGCGAAATTGGACATGTTCCTCTATTCTCTAGAATGGGAGGAGTAATATCCAGGATCTTCAGCCCATGCTCTTCCTCAGATTTTCTCCTATCACATACCAATTCTTTTTCATACTGGATAAACCTCCATGCATCCTTTTATCCTCGTACTTGAGAACATATGGCTATTTCACGACTAGTTTGATAGCAACATGCAGCAATTTTGGAACTCCCTAAACATAACAAATGTTGACCTTGGTGGTAAATTGGTCTTAAAGCTTCGATCCCTGAGATCCTTTCTTAAGTCCTAGAGTCAGCAAAACTTTTCACATGTGATTACTTGTAAGCGGCAGCTATTATCATCCATCCAAATCCTCCAAGGTGTAAGTGACACTCGCCCTCTTACACTGATGGAGAGAAATCATCTTTCTCACCTAACCATCCAATTAGAGAACATCCAAATTACTGAGAAGACTCTGTGTGGGTACAGAGAGCATGAATCAAGTAGCTTAAAGAAGGTGATAATAATACCAGATTCTTCCATCACACGACTAATAATCGAAGAAGCAAGAATCATATTTCATTACTAGAAGCAGATATGGAGGAATTATCTAATCATGATACTATCTCTAATACCTTCTCTAACTCTTTTCGTGATCTGATGGGGAAGTCAACCCCTTCTTTTGATATTGGAGGAGTAGTTTTACCCAAGTAAATCTCAACCGTCTCTTCTTGACCTTGAAGAGCACTGAAGAAGAAATTTGAGGACCAGTGTTCTCATTGGGATCTGATAAAGCGCTAAGTCCTAATTGATTCACTATGAGATTTTACCAGCATTTCTAGCAAATACTCCGACAAGATTTGATTGATATCTTCTAATCCTTCTTTGATGGAAATCTTGATCTATCCTGATTTAACAGAGCATACATCGCACTGGTGCCTAAGATGGGAGGAGACAGGTGAATCGGTGACTTTAGGCCAATTAATCTGATTAATGACATCTTCAAAATAATCTCCAAGGTCCTCACATGCAGGCTCCAGACGAAGATCAGTGATTTAGTTAACCCCTCTCAATTCACTTTTATCTATGGACAATCTATTCTGGATAGCATGGCTTCTGCTTGAGAGATCATTTCTGCATACACCAAATAAAATTGGTCAGCATTCTTCTTCAAGTTGGACTATACAAAAGCTTTTGACATGAATGATTGATATTTTCCCTCAAGATCCTTCATGCCTGAGGCTTTGGCGGAAGATGGTGTTGTTGGATCCTATCTTTACTTAATTCTGGGTTTCTTTTGTACTAGTCAATGGTCAGCCTGGAACCCCAAATAAATGTAAATGTCGGTTGATGCTAGGTGATCCCCTTTCACCATATCTATTCATACTAGGGATGGATGTTCTATCATGCATCTTGCGTATAAGGGAGGATTGTTCAAAAAGTTGGACCTTGGAACCCCGAGATTCATGCTGATCATGACACTATCATGCTCCTACCTCCGAACCTTCATCAAGAGTGTAAAGATCTTGATAATATTTTTGAACTACTTTCTGGGCTCTCCATTAATTTTCATAAGTCATCAATCTACACACTTGGACCGCCCGCTTGGATTTGTCTCAGTCTCTGCTATGCTTCACTGTAGAATATGGAGCTTTCTTTTCACCGACCTTGGACTCCCCTTAAATTGATCACCCTTTCCAAAGCGGATCGGCAGCCTCTCCATGATAGAATTGATAAGAGATTGGCGGCCTAGAAGAGCCATTTTTTATCGCATTAGCAGGTTAATTCTAGTCAACTTAGTCCTCACTAGCCTTCCTCTCTACTTCATGTCATTCTTCTTCTTATCGCAATGAGTGATGGATCACATAGATCGATTGAGACATGCCTTCTTTTGGAAATGGGATTGCAGCGTCGCCAGAGGACAATATTTGATTAGTTGGGATGTCCTTTGCTCTCCGTGCAGCTCTGGTGGGCTTGTATTCATTGATTGAGTGACTTTAGTATCTCCCCTCCTATCTAAATGGTGGTAGATGCTTCTTTCTAACCATCACTCCCCTTGAGTACAAGTGGTCCACTACAATTACTACCGACAACGAAGGCCTTTGAATCTACATGATAAGCTACTGGATTGAGTCTCCTCATTTTGGTGCGGGTTCTTAAAATAGCTAATGGCTTCAAACTTGGGCTTAGGTTAAATTGTGGACAGGGGTCTTCAGTGAAATTTTGAGATGTTGGACTGCTGGATTGGAGATGTTCCCCTAACATATGCTTTTTCCCTGCCATTTTGAGATGGCATCCGATAAGGACGCTTGGGTCAGCTCGCAAATTCAAGACAATGACTTGGTCCTCACCTTTTACAATACCTTCTCCCCGACACGACTCCAAATACTGACAGCACTAATATGCACACTTTGTGGCATACATTCCATGATGCTCGAGATCTGGTGACTTGGAAGGTTGATCCCTCCACTACTTTCACAGTTCGCTCTCAATACCATCTACTACAATCTTCACAACCATCAGACAAAGCTGCAAATATTTATGAAAAATAGCGACTCCACTCAGTAAAGATTAACGCATGGCTCACCGTCCGTGATAGGTTGTCTGCTGGTCTCTATCTACAAAGACGCCACATCAGACTGCTATCGCCGTGTATTTTTTGCAGAAGTCAACCAGAGTCATCTACTCACATCTTCTTATCTTCTTGCACCTTTGCCCTGCGAGTTTGGACCCTATTGTGACTGGCTTAAACATTCCATCATGGCCGACATCCCTCCGCCATATGTGGGAGGGTTGCATACTCTATGTATTCCTAAAGCCATTTAGAAAATCTAAGACATCCGTGTTCAAACCAACGTTTTATCCGTTTAGATTAAACGCAACTCAAGGATCTTTATAAAAAAAAAAGAATTCAACACAAGAAGTTTCTAATCGGGCTTTATTATTTTTAGACTACTACAGTAATACCATGTTCGACACTGTGTTCTTCTCTTTTCCTCCCCTTTTGTTACTTGTCATTGTAATTTTCCTTTGTTATTTTGTCTTTCATTCCTCACTTGCTTAGTGATGGACAGTATTATGTTTTGTACCATGCATTATCTAGGATTCATACAATTTACATAACATGGTTAAAACACACACACAAACACACACACACACACACACACACACATACAGAGAGAGAGAGAGAGAGAGAGAGAGAGAGAGAGAGAGAGAGAGAACATAATAAAAATAGCCATACAAAAGAAACTTTCAGAATGTGACATCATTGCATCTGCTCAGACACTGAAACTACTAATCTAATATAGAATGCAGGGACAGGGCTCCATTCTTGCCCATGTATCACATATGTATGTCACACAACTTTCTTTCAAAAACAATATATAGACAGAATCATGCTTAAATGCATAACTCATAACCCATTTAAAAAAAAAAAAAACAATTTATTGAAATAGAACCATATATATATCTTCTAACTGGAATGTTTCACTTGGCTGCAAAGCATTTTCCTAGTTTAAATCTTGACATGAGGTACCAACAACCACAGATGGAAAAATTATCTGCCACTGCCATGCAAAGTTCAAGGAGCTCATACAATGCTTAGATTACATTTAATACAGATGTAGACCTCATGCCTCCTACAAATTTTTCATACTGAAAAATATTAACAAATAAAGCGCACGCAAGGTGCAATTATGAAGGACTGCAAGCATTATAAGGTTGACTTGTGATATTAATCTTTCCTTCTAATATTTCATTTACATGTTGTAAAGATAAAACAGTTTGACTTTTACACATGGACTCCCATGGCTTTTCTCCTCAGAGACAATACATTCTGTCACTAGAGAAACTAGTTTTGTTGAACATAATCAAAATACAACCAACTAAAGCACAGATAATAGAATGTCTGATCCATCAAGTTTCAGCTGTAAGTTAGGCCAACTAGGTGCCAGTCAAAATCACAGATCTGCATGACAAAAGGGAATGGTTAATTCTGTTAGCATGTAATCATACAAAATCAGGTTTAATAAAAAAGAATCATGTGTAAAATGGAACAAACCACATATTAGAGTCGAAAGAGAACAAAAAATAGTTGAAAGAATAGATATTTACTTTACTAGGAACACTACTGTGGTTCTCAAACCAAGAATTAAGCTTTTGTTTTGGGGATTTTGGCGGGGTCTCTTATATTAAAACTTAATTAGTGAAAATCTCAATTACAACTTTTTTCCACCTGGCCTCATTTTTCTTAGCGGGCGCAAGATTGCAGACACATGTCTAGCAATATTTTAATCATGAAATGAAAAAAAAATAAAGTATCCCTGTTTAAACTTTAATCTGGACCACGACTGAAAGCACTATGCGCCTGTGACTATGACTTTGTGAGAACTGCGACTTTGATTGTGACTGCGAATTTTACCCCCATGACAATGGTCACATTTCTCATGACGGTAGTTGCAGTCCTCTTGGTTGCAGTTCTTATTACGAGGAATGTGTCCCTTCTCTCACTATGTAACTACACTCTAAAACTCTATTGAGTACACAAAAATTAGCTTCTTTATAAAGACTGCGACCATGGTCGCACTCATGTTTAAATTTACAAAAAACTTTCATTAATTATAAGAATTGCGACCGTGAGGACACAAATGTGAAACTTAACACTTTTTTATCAAAAGTGCGAGTCGTGCGACCAGGATCACAATCATGAGTGAACTAACATGATTCTTATTGTTTTTAAAGACCGCGACCACGATCGCAAAAAATTATGTGCTAAACATATTTATGACTGCGATCTTGGTTACATTATTGACTTAAAATTAAAAAAATTAAATTAACAGTATAATTCAGTATAAAAACTAAAAATATAATCAACAGAAAACTTATTTCCTTATACAATAACATACAATGCGAAATAATCCATGCTTACAGTGCATGTAGATTTATTGTGATTTCCTTACAAATTACATTAACTACACTTCGGGGCCGTTTGTTTCGCGTAAAACTCCGTAAATCGTAAATGACTTACTACCCAGTTACAACTACGGTGTTTGTTTGGACCGTAATTCGTAAAAGACTTACGTAACTCAACTAACACTCACTTGCAACCCAGTTACCACTCACTTACAGCCCAGTTACAGTTAATTTTGTGGTCATACAAATTTGTAATATTTTTTATATTAATATTAAAATTTTTTAATATTTAACTTTTTTAATATTTATTTGCAGTATTAAAACTTTTAAAATCACCAAATAGTTAATTTTGTGGTCATTTTTTCCACTTACGACTTATACATTACGACAACCAAACACCGTAAAGTACAATACACTTTCCCATTTTACAATTTTATATTACCAACCAAACACCGTAAAATTTACATACATGTAACTCATTTACAATTGTAAAAGACTTTACCAATTACAACTACGAATTACGACCAGTTACGATAACCAAACAGACCCTTCATCTTCCTCTTTGGTGATGAACCCTTGTTTTCAACTCAGATTTTTTTTGGGTCTTCATGGGAGATGTTTAGCATCAGGCGGTAGTATTGTTGGATTATCAGGGACTTCACTGTCATCAATACTCATTAATGTAGACTATATAGACTGAACGTAAGAAAATCGGAATGTAAAAGCTAGAAAAAATTGATGATAGTAGTCATACAGAGATCCTCCAATGCTATTAATTGAAGCCACAACACGACAACAAGAAAAACCCTCAATTTGTCAAAGATTGCACGAACATGAAAGTCGTGAGAGGTAAACACGAAAATTTCCGTCCAACACCACTTCAAAGACGGCATCGCATGACCTCATCAGTTCAGTGTTCTGGAAGATTCCATATTACTAGCCAACTTCTCATATGTCAGACATAACGTTGAGTTCCAACTCCTAGACATTTCCTTATTCTCCGCAAACTTCATCATTAATCTTCTTCAAATTGAATCTAACATGAATGTTATTGGAGGTCGTCGTTCTTCAAGAATCCATGAGTTCAAACTCTCAGCTACTGTGGAAGATACATGCATATCTTTGACCAGGGAGGTAAGCATTTGCCCAGTGTTCAAGAGGCACAACAGCTAAGAAATTGTTCACTTTTTGGCTTCCGAGTTTGACAAAATTTTCCCCCGTCTGGAACTCCTTGTGGGTTGGTGCCTAAAAAAGCTTTTTGAACTTTTTAAAGATGAATGGACGTCCACGGTCCTTGCACGGTATAATTGCTGTCAAGCTTTAAATGCCAATAACAATAAAAATGGTAAGAATCTGAAAAGACAATTGGAATTGACTTCAATAATCCAAAATGCTTATCAGATACAAATGTGTAGATTATGTCCCCAGCTACAATGACCTTAAGGTTGCATGAACCAATGTTAGTGTCATCACTCTCAAAATCAACTATTTTCATGGCAAATGGGAAGAAATATGTTTAAAATAATAAAGTGATGTCAAATAAATATTTAAAAAAAAAGCTCTTGTATGAATTTATGAATGTTGCGACTCTGGTCGCAGTCCTCCTAAAACAAACATTGTGTGTCTGCGAGCACTGTGATCAAAATCGCAGTCAACCCCCATTTAACAGAAATGTGATTGAGATCGCAGTACTCATTATACACACACTAGCGTGTGTTTCATGAACTACCATCAAAGTCGCAATCAACCCCTATTTAACAGAAATGTACTGTGATCGCAGTATTTATTATACACACGCGAATGTGTGTATTCATGAACTGCAATCAATTAATTGACATTTGGAGAAACTAATATATCATGTGGTGCTATATAAAAGATTAGAAATTCAAACGAAATGAAAAGTAAAAACATATCATCATCACCATTCAGTCCCGTCGCAGCAAGTATACAACCTTTATAATTGGCCTTTAGGAAGGTTCCATCCAAAAGTAACAGAGGATGGCAAAAGCAAAGCCCTCGAATGCAAGCACCAAAAGATATGAATAATCGCGAGAACTTGTAATTTTCAGGATGAGTTTCCAGTACAAAATAACTATTTGGGTTGCTCTCCCTCAATGCTCAATATAAGATATTAAATGATGGTAAGATAGAGAGTCATAGCCATATATCTCTTTTAAAGTCAATTCCTTCTCAGTATATGCATAATAATAACTCAGCGGCCTACCACAGTCCCTTCTAAATCTTGCAATAATATATTCTGCTTCACAAATGGTTTGTCTCGAACCTCATCACGAATCAATTCCTTTACCAACTTGCTCGTGAAATAACAATTTCTAATATCATTGCATGCAACACCACAAATGTAATTATTTTCAATTCTCTTAATCATAAAAAATCATTCATTTTCAGCATAGTAGAAACATGAATCCTCCATTTGCAACTAATATCTTTTTCTTATTGCACCCAACAGTAACTCTACCACTATCATTCTACACATTTATATTTATGGAATACATGATAAGCTTCTGCCTAAAGTCAACAACTCCATCTACAAAGATCTGACCAACCTCTCTAAATACATCAGACCATGTGATAGACTTCAAAACTGTTCTCCTCGATTCAGTACGGTCATCACAACAATTTATTAAACTACTGCTTGCATCACCAGAAGCAGTTACAATTCCACTAAATTCAACTAATCTCACACATATTTTAGCCGTAGTACATTTCTTAACCCAACAAAATACAACAAGAAATTGCAAATCTGAGTTTGTTTCAATCACAAAACGCTTAAACTCCTCAGTATAAGACATTTCAATAAACCAAGGTGTGAAAATACTATATTTATTGCATACTAGCTTCTTCAATCTATCCGTTGTGAAATTCATACAAACACGTTGTACAACACAATCGTCATCGTATGAAAGAACAATGAGAACACCAATATCCAACATCTATAAAAAAATATACAGAACATGTTTCATTCTCCTTTAAACAAAAAAATTAATGGGAAATTGAAACTGAAAAATCTGAGATTTATTTTGATTGTGACCGTATTCAGTTTTTAAATTAACAAACACTTTCTCATCATACTGCGGCTTTGATAGCAGTTGTCAGGAAACACAATTACAATTTCTCATTTATACTACGACTTTGACGCAGTTGTTAGGAGTCCCAGGCCAACTTCTAATTTAGATTAACAAACACTCTCATTTATACTGCGACTTTGATCGCATTTGTCAGGAAACACAAATTCATGTGTTTATTTTGATTGTGACCAGAGTCGCATTGCTACATAACTACATGTCTACGTTTTTAAAAAGAAAAATTGAAAATACATTTTAATAAGCTTTAGAAATACTGCGACCATGATCACAGTGCTCGTAAACAATTATCAATGTAACAGATATGAGAACATAATTAGTTGAAATTCAGTATAACTGTGACTGCAGTTCTCAAATAAACAAACAATTTTAGTTACAAGGCTGCGACTTTGATTACAGTCTTTTGTTAAACTAAAAAGTCACATTCCAAATTTTAGTTATAATTATTAGATTTGTAAAGCGGACAGATCAAAATCAAATAAAATGAATCAAAATAATCGTCAGATACAATTAGTTTATCTAAAACCTAAAAATGACAAACAAAAATCGAAATAAGAACTACATCAGTACATTTAAGATCGCAAAAAATTAATAAGAAAAAATAATAATTAAGTTAAAAACTTAAACTGATCCGACACAATCTCCATGGCGAAAGAAAAAACGAGAACGATGAAATTAAAATCGACAAAGGCTAAGATAAATGAAGATCAGTGAAGAGAATAGATGAAAAAGACAAAAAAAAACTTAATCAGTCAGATCTTAGAATTTGTAATTGAGGTTTTCCCTAAAATAGTTAAAAAAAGAGTAAAATTGAAAATGTGAAAAATATAAGTTAGTTATACGGTAGGATTAGTTCCGCCCAAATCCCCAAATTTTGAAAATAGTGAACGTAGCTGACGTGGATTGAGGTTGAGGCAGAAAAAAATGTATTTGAAGTTTTAACTAAATTAATTGAAAAGAGAGGAGTCCAAAACAATTTTCTGTTTATTTTTTTTTACTTTGTTCTTTTGCAATTTGAAGGTAATGGTTGAAGCCTAGAAGTCTAAGGAAATGATAATAAAGCATAAATCACAACACAAAATCCAAATACATAAACCATAATCATAATACACAAATAAACATCAGTAATATACAAGATCATAGATTTCTCAAGATGACGCCTCCCTGAATGTGTTGTCAGCTGGGATCATAACAGCATCTTCTACACCAGACGCCTTGGCAGACACTCCCAACACACGAACACCACTTAAGCAAACACTTTTCTCCATGTGGAAATTTGCAGGACCCACTGTTTAGTATGTCCAGGACCCACTGTTTAGTATGTCCAACATTGCCGCCATTATACATGCCTAGCCAAAGGACATGCCCCAACTACTACATGCTTTTGCTTTGCATGGTAGTTGGATATAACAGTCACTGTGCCCATCCCGCCAAAACCTACCAAACAATGCCCAAGCACGCACTGCTGTGTACACCAGATGCCATCTCAAGTTTAGGCAAATAAGTGAATAAACATAGGAACAACCCTAATAAATCCTCGCAAAATTGCCCACCTTCCATGCACCACCAACAGTGCCAACACTGAAGATGGGGTGGGATACTAGTAATTTGGGGTAAACTTTGAGTTTCTGGTGTGGGATTCAAGTTCTTTTTGGAGTGGGATTTTAGTAAATGGGGTTTGAGACATTGGGGTAGTATTTAAAGATTCTTGGGTGGGATATGAATTTTTGTCAGGGGTATGAGTTTCTTGTGTTGGAAGTTGAGTCCTCGGGAAAGGGGACCTCAATTTTTATGGGGCGAAATTTAGATTTCTATAGATGGGATTTGGAGTTTTGGCTCTGAGGTTGAGGTTAGGCGAGAGGAGGCAGCTAGCATGCCCCTCATCTTCGTGTCAACTTAGTTCCCATGAGCTTTTGAATTCATACTGCGACAGTGTGAGGCCTGTTTTCCCTTTTAGTGCATTAAAAATCACAGGAGGAAATTTGCTACAGGACTGTTGTATTTCACATCAGCCCTAATGTGCATGCTGCATGGCTAACATAAACCATAATCCAGTAAACAATTAGAGCAACAAATCACTTTTGCATAAGTCTTTACTTTTGAGTTAACACAAATGAGTATCAGGCAAAATAGAGAAGGATACGAGGGATGCTTCTCAGGACAAATAGTAAAGTATGGTTAAAAACAAAAGAGAATCTCATCCTCAATCTCCTTGCTCATATCTGATCAGCTGAAGTTGATTACGTCAACTATGGCTCTCATTTAACCTGAAGTACAAATGGATTCAAACATAAACATGAGAACAAATCTGTGCTACTTTAATTAGCTGACTGGGTTTTATCCAATATCTACTTAGGTTTCAATTAATCCAAAGCCCATCAGTTTAAGTTTTTAACTGAACATTGAGCTACTCTGTGTCATAGCCTAACTGGATCCAGTCAACTCTAACTTCCCACTTCCCAGATCTCACCTGTGTTATGTGTTGAGTCCATACATCTTGAATTATTGATTTTGTGGGACTACCACAACCCAAGAACAGGTTTCATTTAAATTCACCCGACCCATGGCTCATCAAAGCTTCCAATTGATCAACACAATACTTTTCTTTTAACAATGATCCCACCCTGGAAAATGTTATAAACATTGATGTACCTAGTTAAAGTAAAGAACTTAAGATGGCTCATTGAGGACTCCAATTGATGATTGATCAACACAATACTTTCACATAATAACAAATGCATTAGAAATAATGCTCACGTAATGATACGATAATTCATGTTGCATGTGATATACTAAGTACCAACAAATGTCCTCGTATTTTGAGACTAAAAAGATGTCAACAGCCCAACTTGGACACATTACACGTGTGCACGTGCATCGTACAAATGCCAGATGCAGATCTGTTTATGACTGAATTTGTATTTTATACAAATTAAACTTTTGTTTATGTGTAATTTCAGCAATCAGCATATCTACTACTAGTACAATAACGTGAAAGCCTTAACCTGTTGGATATCAGGCATCAAATAAAAAAGAAACGAGTGGACCCACGTGGTAGTGTGTTCTCCAATTTCACATAAGCCCTTTGAAAAGATGAATTTATATTAAACAACTTCTAAAAACTAAGGATTATGTGCATAGTTCATAGTCAATTTTAATATTTGATTGCACATGCTTCAAAACTAGTTGCAGATAATCAAAATTAGCTTCCTGACCAGTGAAACCTTTGATTTCAGTAAAAGAGAACAAGTAAAACATAACTAATTCATGAAAATTTTCAATAAAAACTGAAAGGTACAGAAAAGATGTAAAAAAGTATAGAAGCCTAACCGGTTAATGTCATCCATACGTCATGATTTGTTGCATAAATGGCATGCCAACATTTCAGGTATCCTCAAGGTAGAAAGGTTTTCACATCCAAAGAGTTGTTGAAGCCTAGAGTCGCACTGTATCACTGTTGTGTTCGCTGGATCCTAAAGTGAAGTACAGTAAATGTAAGATGAACTAAAAGGGCAATTCATGTTCAAGTATTAGCATATTTTCAACTAAAAAAAAATCTGACAATTAGATAGTAATAAAGAACTAAGATGACACTTCATGGTCAAGTAAAATAATATACAGGGGCTGTGTTGTTTCAATTGTGATATAAGGGCTGCCTTTTATGTAGTGGAAGTTTGCATTAATGTCTGATTCATAGGGCTACACAAAGCCCTTACATAAAGCATTGATCAGGCGGAAGGATCTACATTATTAAACAGTCATCCATCAGTTCTTTCACTCAAAATTCTACCACGTCAACCATCTTCCTTTCTTCTTTTACAAGCCATATTCATGATAGTTATCATCAATCCATGAATCTTTCTGCATGTTATCCTTGTTTGTTATATCAGCCCACTGTGGTAAAACAAGTTTCCTACTGCGTATATGCTCTCTATCCAAAATCATTTAACTCAAGTAACTGCCCTGACTCTTCAGCTTACTTAATTTAAGTAGACTCATTTAACTTTAGTTGCTCCTCCCCTATAAACCTCTGTCACATTTTGATGTAGAATGGGAAGGAGAAGAAAGAGGGAAAAAGAAATTAGGGTTTAGGGGATAAATCCAGGATTTAGGCTTCATCACCTAGGAGATCTCTCCCCTACTCCGCACATCTCATGCAAAAGACTCATTAAAAAGCAAATCAACATGCTTCAACAAAAAAGGGTTTCATTTAATTCATCATAGTCTAATCAAACAACTACAACTCTTGGCTTTATACAGGCTCCTACAAAGAAGACTTCCCCATCATAACCGATGTGAGACTAAAAAAACAATAAATAAAATAAAACAACTAAAAGAAGGCTACTAAATAATAACTAGAGCGATCCCCATTATTTTTCCTGGCTTAAAAGCATTTATCTCCGGTGAATGCAGTGGTAATAGATAGCAGGCATGATTGGGTAGAACTGAACCACATCTAGCATCAATCAGGCAATGGTGGAGTTCGTGCAATCAGTGTATCATGTCTGAATCACGATGGTGGAGGTGGAACTCGCTTCCTTGACAAACTAGCTACAGTCAATGGTAACTCGAGCATGCAGCATGCTGAGGCAAGTCATCTCCGCTGAAGACTGGACCAATTGTACTCTACACCATAAGAAGCTTGATCTCATGTGAACCAGTTTTGCTATAGAAAAATCTGCAAAGGGTCGTATGTTTCAGACAATCTCAGAGATAATGAAACCTTCACAGCTGGCGAAGATGGCAATAGCTCTATAGTAGGCTCCGTTGGAAGATCTACAGAAATCTCAATAAGAAGCTCTTTTACTTCTATGAGTTGAGAAGGAGATTCTTCTTAAAATGACACTAACTCAGCAACTTCTAACCTGGCTCATCAAGAACATCAGGTTCGACAATGCCTGAAGACTCTGAATCTGCCTCAACCTTTACAGTGAAAGCATCAATGATTGATTGACTCTCAGGCTTAGGTTCTTGCTCAATATTTTGCACTCTGCAGTCTGACTCAGATCAAGAAGGCCTTGCAAGATAAACCAATTTCGACATAATCTATGGTTATCTTTCCACTGATAATAAACTTCTTCATCCAACCTAAGTCTGGCATAACGACATTTTTCCTCAATTATCAGGGAGAAATAACTAAAAAAATCTTCAAGATCGCTTACCCAAGCTTCATATCCATAATGATCATTAAAATCCTGAAAAAATGGGACAGCCTTAAACATAACCCATTCAACATGCTTAGGATCACCATCAGTATATATATCGACCATAAATGTAAAACTCATGAAGAAAACTCAATGCATAAAGTACAAAAATTACCCAAGAATCTCTGCTTTTCTGTTGCAGGAACAATACCGGCACCAAATAGAGACTTGTGGTGGTCGGATCTGCTGCCCAAATGTTGCGAACTCTTCCAATTCTCTAGAAATCAGCTGCAAATTCAATGCTTAGAATAGAACTCAAATTGGACTCCAAACGGGCCTGAAACAGGCTCTGGACTGTTGCTGTTACACTGCTATGAACAGGACTGAGTTGGCTCAGTCTTGACTCAGCCAAGACTGGTCGACTCGTTGAAATGCCAGAGGGTGAGTTGAGTCTGAAGTGGCTCACTGAGTCAAGTCGAGTTGACTCGGGGTTGACTCAGTTGTGAACGGGTTCACTTAAATCCGTTAAGAGAGCAAATTGTCAGGTTGGGTCATGGATCCAATCAAACCCAACTTAATCCCAACCAACTCTCTATTGAAGCTAGGATTAAGGGATCAGATCTTGGCGGTAGTGGCGAGACAGTTGAAGTCGACGGAGGAGGCGACACGATAAAGAGGGGGATCGACGGTAAGGTCTGGGGATGTCGGCGATGAAGACGATGATGAAGTCGACATGATGAAGACGATGAAGAAGATGAAGATGGTGTGATGTCGTTGTTGCCCCAGATGTGTGGCGGTTGCGGGGTCTGCTCACAGATGGTATCGGGGATGAAGGTGTCGACGAGAGATCGACGAAGTGCTGACGAAGGCAGATCACTGGTCGGCAGTGGCTGACGACGGTGCTGATGAAGACACGGTCAATGAAGATGGGTGGAAGGGATCTGATTGAGATCTCGATGTGCCGGTGACTTGCGAGGTGGGATCTGGTGTTAAAGGCGACAGTGAAGGCGTCGGGCATGGTTCAAAGTCGCGGTCTCGGCCGCCGACTTGGCAGGCACTGAGACGGATCAGTCTTGGCGACTCGGATCGGTCTCGAGCAATACACGCAAAACGCTTCATAGAAAGCTCAAAAAAATTTAAAAAAATCACGACAAATAAAAAAAATATAGACATCAAAATTCATATATCACATGTCCAAAACAAATTTTTTTTTAGAGATAATTGAGAAAATATGATGATAGAAAGTAAATTAAGAAATATAAAAGATTTGAGAGGGTAAATATAAAAAAACTCAAATAAAAAAGAAAAGGATAAAGGGGAGAGAGAAATCGGGTGAGTGGATCTCTCCCTCCCTCTGGCTCCATCTCCCTCGTCTCTTTCCCTCTCCCTACTCTTTCTACTCCCTCCCTCCCTCTGGCTCTATCTCCCGCTCTCGTCTCTCTCTCCCCCTTCTCTCGTCTCCCCTCTCCTTTCACTCTCTCCCCCTTTCTCCCCCCCGATGCTCTTAGAGAGTGGAAGGAGGGACGGAGAGATTGAGAGAGATACAGGGGGAGAGATTAAGAGAGAAAATAAAAGAGATCGTCGATGGGCAGGCGACGACAACGGGCAAGCGACAGCGAAGGCGAGGAGCCCTAGATCCCAAGTAAATTTGGATTTTTTTTAATCGAGTCGGCCTTCGCTCGGAGCTGTCAGTCCGAGTCATATCGTGACTCCGCCGATTCGGCCGAGTCAGCTCCGAGTCAAGACTAAGTCGTACGTTTCTTAGTGGATCCTTCGAATCGGATCTCAGAATCGTCTTGGCGGGTGCCGAGACGGATACGACTCGGCTGAGTCTTCAAACCGTGGTGTCTGGTTCTGTTGGTGGACTGGTCGTGGTCGGAGGTAGATGAGAGTGGCAAGGGAAATGGTGGCAAATAGCGGCAGCGGGGTACTGTCTAGATCAGAGGTCTCGAGGACGATGTTGAGACCTGAAGACGATAACGGAGTTTAGATTCTTCGGCGATCGTGGTAGTATTGTTGGGTGTCAGAGAGGCTGTTGTTGCCGACGAGGGTTGGGGGAACAAAGGAACAGTGCGGAATTTTCTTTCTTTTTTTACTTTCTTTTTTCAAGAACTAAAACGAAGAAGAAGAGTAGATCCAGTTTTTTTGCAGAGGAGTTTAGGTTTTTTTTGGAAGGAGGGAGATTTTTTTTGTGGAGAAAGAAAATATCAGGATTTTAACTCTGATAGCAAACTGATGTAGACGGGAAGGGGTGAGAAGAAAGAGAGAAAAGGAAATTAGGGTTTAGGGAATAAAGATAGGATTTGGGCTTCAGCACGCAGGAGATCTCGCCCCACTCTGCACATCACCATGCAAGAGATTCAAGTTGAAAAGTAAATCAACATGTCTCAACAACAAAGGGTTTCATTTAATTCATCATAATCTAATCAAATAACTACAACTCTTAGTCTTATATAAGCTCCTACAAAGAAGACTTCCCCATTATAACCGATGCGGGACTAAAAAACACAATAAATAAAATAAAGTAACTAAAAATACGCTGTTAAATAATAACTAGAGTGATTCACATCACATTCCCTTTGCCCCTCTTCCAAATCTCGGGCTTTCTTTCAACTCTCAACTCGTCCCCCTCACTTATCTAGCTATTTCTTTGGCAAAATATGGCTTTTCCACCGAGAAATTGGAAGGAGATTAAGTGTTAATTCTCATTTACGGTTAATTTTAGGATTGTTTGTAGGCTTGATCGGATTGAAGTCATCCTCTTTACTTGTTATTAATATGTTATTAAGTGTTAATGCTATGATATTATAGTTTTCTCATGCTATTTGATTCATTTTATCATTTTATGCATTAATATAAACTTTAAGACATTTCATATTCGTTTTACACTTCCTGATTTTTCTATGTTTTCCTATTTTTTTTTTCTCATTTTTCTTACTTTTCTGTTTTTTCTTGAATAAAAAACCAAAACGCATATGCGGTTATACACCTCCAGACCACATGAAATTCTGTACCACATTATACTGATTATTGCCTTTTGCATTTTGTGCATGATTGGCACCACATGGGTGTCATATGATCACCGTGAAGAACATAAGCCACAAAGTATTGTGCACGTGCTAAAAGCTTGTCCTGAATGACCTTGGGCCTACACGGATGAGAATGACATGGATTGTATGCTCGTCACTCTGAATTTTCAAAATTCTAGATATAGGAACTCAGTAGGAATACATGGATCTGGATAAAACTGAGTATGCAGTGTCCAAGTGTCGCCATATGCAATTTATGGGTTAGGCATGAGCATCACACACTTAATCAATATTTGCCACCAAATCATAGCTTGGGTTGAATGACTTGGTTCTTTGTCTGCTGATATAACGATGGCAACCTTTTCTGGTCATCTTTTAGATGGGTGAATGAGAATACCGAATTTGTTTACACCCAGTGATTGGTATAGAATTGAGATCACATATAGGAAGCATAAACAAATTTCATTATGTCTATACCCCCCATGCCATCTTCTAGTCACTACTCAAACTATCACCAGTCTAGTAGCAGTGTTTTAAAACTCTCGGGCCATGAGAGGTTACCTTAATAAGGTTATTCTCTTGCTCGCTGATGCCTGATGTTTTAAATAAGGAGATGTATATAGCAGCATACATGTTTGCCAGGCACGTGATCAGGTTGGTTCAAAAATATGAACTTCAACTGCTCTTTATGAAGCATCCTTACAAATAGTGTATGGACAATGTTGAAAAGCGAATGCCGGAGCGACGCGGTGGGCAGGGCTTAGGCTTTACCAGGATTTAGCGGCAAAAAGCCACAAGAATTTTTTAAGAATAAAAATAGAAAAAACAGAAAAAATAGAAAAAACAGAAAAAATAGAAAGGAATTAAAAAAACAAGAAATTTCATAACTAATAAAGAAAATAAGAAATCAACACTAAAATCCTAATCATAACAATAAAAATGAACATAACAAAATGACACATATAATGTCAAAATCTTTTAAACCTAAAAGTAGGGGTTAAGCGTTTCAAAGTGGACATAGCAAAAGCGGGGGCAAAAGCGGGCTTTAGCAAGCTTTTTATAACAGTGTACATGGAGATGATAAATATATTTCTTACTCTATGTGTCGTCTCCCTCATCCAATCAAGGTTATTCTCTTAGCCACTGATGGTTTAATTAAGGAGATGTATATAACAACATAATGTTTGTCCAGAAGGTGGTCAGGTTGGTTCAAAAATAAGGACTCCTGCCGGGTTCGCCGCTCCACTGATGGGTTTCACCCCCACTCAGAGACGACGGACCCAATCTGATAATGGCTCAATGCCCCCACTTTAGAACCCTTTTAAGTTCGTCGCTCTACTGATGGGTTCCACCCCCACTCACAGACGACGGACCCAATCTAATGATGGGTCAATGCCCCCATGATCGGGAGTGTCTCTCGCCTTTTGAGTTCGTCCTCTGACTGCATTTGCGTCTGGGTGCTTTGGAGGGTGGCGACCTTAGCCTAGAGTTGGTCGTTGAGTTGCTTTAGCGCCTCCTGCTCGTTAGAGAATGAGATATATTTATACCTGACAGAAGCGGTGGAGTGGATGTAGATTGATGTGGATCTCAACGATTGGTTTGAATCTATTGATCTATGTAGCCGTCTATTGTGTTGAATCTTGGTAGTTGGGATTAACACAATAGAGGTTTATCTATTGTTATCCCCGACTGTTTGATGAGCTGTAGGATCATTACAGAGTCCCGACTGAGTAGGGAGATAAGGGTGCTTAACCGTTTTCGTGATCTGCTTCATCTCAATCTGTCACTGGATGGAAGGAGCTGCTGCCACGTGGCGGATTTTTGGATTAGAGTCAAAGTGCCTTCGGGAAACGGTATGGTTTCAGAGTCGTAGATGTGGGAAATCTTTGGAGGGGGAGTGACGGAGACTTCGGATCAGGTTCCAAAGAGTTGGTTTATGATCCTACTTCAGAACACATATCGTGATCTTGACAAGGGTCAAATTTTGACCACTACACGCATAAACAAATTTATGCAAAATGGTGAATTTGGGAGAGTGTGTATGTAAAATTTTAAACTTCAATTGAGAGATATATCATGTGCATGAGGGTTGTACAAAAAAAAAACATTGGAGATGACTTGCTTTCTCTTTGTGGTATTCCAGGGAGATAGGATTTACGATATAGGGAGTTATTTGTCAAAGGAATATAGGTAAGGCTAGATCAACATTTCAAATGTCTCAATTCCTAAGGCGGTTAATGAAGGCACAGATTGATGTAATACATATGAGGTGCATGACTAATATATTTTGGATATGGTTTCAAATACTGGCCGATTTTGATGTGTGTGTGTGTGTATGTGTATATATATGTGTGTGTGTATATGTGTGTGTGTGTGTATAAATATATATGTAAATGTGTAAATATATATATGTATATTAACAATACCGTATCAGGTTTTGAGGTACTTGATACAATATTAACCCTATATTAACCAACATGGGGGTCGATATTTCTGATATGGCCGATGCCAACATTGACTATATTGATACTAAAAACTGTTGACTTATACTGAAATTTCCAACTATGATTTTGAAAAGAAAGTAGTCTCTTAATGGATGATTAAATAAGGAAAGTAGTTTTTCAGGCTAGTTAGCATGAAAAAATTGCTGCTAAGATATTGATAGTAACATAGAATGAGAAGGGAATACCATGACTGACTCCAATCGATAGCAAACCCCTGAAAAGAGGCTTGCATATACATATATGTACAACAGATATTTTTAAAGAGAGAAGAAATTGGCGAAGTAAATAAAGTAGACAAAAATTGGTTTAAGAGTTGAAAGCCACATTCAACTGCATATATTCATCATCCAACTATTGTCTGGTCACATTAAGTGGCAAGTGAACTATATAAACTAACATATTTAACATGTCAAGCGTCATATGTTTATACACAAGGCTAATACTAACCTCCAACTGGTTATCTTTTATGTAATCCAAAACACGTTTTAAAGCCTCAGATTGGAGCATTTCCTTTTCTTCAGTACCAAAAAAATTCGCCAATGCATCAGAGATAACTACAGGTTGATCACTAGCAGAATTAACCACAGTTTGTTTGCCGGAAGAATTAATAACAGCTTGTTCGCTAGCCGTAATAATCAAAGGTTGTTCACCAGCATCAGGCCCACTTGCAGTGCCACCATCTTCAGTCTTCAGTTTTTTAGAATCTGGACCCAGGTCCTCTGGAAGAACAAAACGATATATTATTTAACCCGGATTTGTATTGTTTTAAAAGGAGATTTGCAATTAATCAACCACATACTTGTATCTTCCAGGGGAAGGATATGCTTAGCTAATAGCTTGTTCATCTTGAACATGTCGGTACAGTCTGTCTCAAAGACCAGTCGTAATTCATCATTGCAAATGATTTTTCTCTTGTTATTGGGATCTTGGAGATTGTTTTTCCGGATGTATGCCCATAGTTGTTTCACAATCTGATCAAGATACATTAATGTTGTTAACTGCTATTAATATGGTTCCACACCCAACAACTATTACAATATGATTTCATTTCTATATAAACCAAAAAGAAGAGAACTTCAAAGAAAGGAAATATGAGAAAAGAATTTGGTCAAAAGCACACCTGAGTTCTTGGCATGGCTGGTTCACCAACAATGGCCTGAAGTTCAGGTGAAACCCCACAGATTTTACTTAGACCTCCTGGACCACCTCTTCTTTTAGCCACAGGGGGGGCACTGACTGAAAAAAAATTGAAAAATGCAGAAGTCTACATCAAGCCTTGTAAAACCCCAAGTACACATATCGAAATGAAGAATATACAAATACATACACAGTAGTGAACTTTAAAATGTAAAACATATGAGTATATGTTCATCTAAGTGAGACCAAACATGAGACCCTAAAACAATTAAAACTCGGTTCATGTCAGTCTTATACCTTTGCATTCAACCATGATACAACCCAACATAAGACTCGAACTTAAACCTACGTTACTAAGTGACCCACTGTTACCATATTAGCATTTCACAATAGAAACCTCCTGGAATTATCCCACACTCCTAAAAAATGAGAAAAGCAACACAAGCACTTATTATAAGACTTCACTGTTTCCTTCAAATTGGCCTTCCAGCTTCACCTCAATTGTTCATCACTCTATGAGCGACAAATTTCTTCCTAGACATCATAATGATTCTTCCAACCTTTTCCAATTTCGCTCCAAATTTCTTCCTAGACATCCTTATATTCTCCCAAACTTGTAGTTATTAATAAAATTGGTGACAAGTAAAATGCGAAACTCATTCATACTCTTTCACATACTTCCAACAACCAAAGAAAGGAAAGCAGCAAGCTGACACACCTTTTTTTTCCTTTTTTTTCCTTAAAACCAATTCAACTAAATAAACCTTATTTTGTCATCTGGATTAGAAGTTCAATTCTAAAAGTTTATCAATTCGGTTAATTCAAAAGAACTATGAAGCCAACTACCAAAAACTTTGAACTAAGGTTTGCAATATTGCCAAATACCCGGTATTTCCAATATGCCAAAACATACCAATATTGCCAATATGTCCAAGATGAACAACCGATATTTCCGATGTAGCTACGAAAAACCAACAGTATATATACGATATTGATGCCAAGATTTTAAATCTTGCTTTGAACCAATAATGAACAAAGGGGGAAAAAGAAAAAAAAATGAACGAAAGAGATCGAATACTAGGAAACTATAGAAGCAAAACGGACCAATCTTTTTAAGGAGAGCAGCAACAACTTGCTAGATACACAGTCAAAGCAACATAAAGCATCCAGTGTAAAACCAAAATTACAAACAAAATGGAAAAGAAGTGTAACCTTCAATAAAACCCAAAAGTCTCCAATTTCTTTGTCTTAAAAGGCTATAATTTGAGTGGAAGGTACATGTGTTTTCAGCATTTTTTTTTCTTTCTGTTTTTGTGTTATTTTGTAATACAATTCTTTGCTTGTGAGATCCTCACCAAGGGGTTAACCAGAAGAATTATGAAACAAATTGCTAATTATACCAAACCCCTCACTCAAGCAGAAACAGGTAACTTCTCCAAATTTCAACATTATACAACTGAATTTCAATTTTACCATATACACTCTGTTCACATGAGATCAAATGACCTAAAGTAATATTCTTCAATATTTTAATAATAATTGATAAGATTATACAACATCTTAGTTTGTGGGATCATTTCCCTGAAGGGGTAATGAGAACAATTATAGAATGACTGCTAATCACTGATCCCTTCAAGTACAAAACAACTTAATCACCCCAAATTTCAAAATTATGCAGACAACCACCCAACAATATTAAATTTGTATCACATATAGTCTGTAAATGAAGAGCCACATGACCTGAAATGAGATTCTTCGATAATTTAGTTACATTTTTTAGATACTCTAAATTTTTTTAACTATTTCATTTAAAATTAATGGTTTCTGAATAAAAGCCTTAACAAATTTCATTTTGGATATTGCAAGCTCAAATTTTAATTCTCTATATTACCACCCCCCGCAACCCCCAAAAAAGGGGAAAAAACTGGGGCCCACCTGTCATGAGCATGTTCTGTTTATTTTTCTACTAATTCTCTAGTTAGACATTACTTAAAGGCTAACCACAATTAAAGTCACATTATAGATGCAACCCTCCCCCCCCCCCCCCCCCCCCCACCTCATAGTCTTCTCTTCCCCACTCTCTAATCAAATGAGACCCAAGAAACCGTAAGTGATTTTTTGATATTAAGGATTCAGTTCTGATTGAATGGTGACTACGCTTGTAATGCATCATATGTGGTTTGGTGTCACAGGATGATATCTAAGTCATATACTGTGTGAGAGTTTCAGGACATGATTTGCTTCTATTTGGATCAATATACTAAGATCAATATTTCAATTGTCATTGAGCTTATGACATGTACCTCACTACCTTAGCTTTTTGTGTTTTCAGAATGTTGCCATATCATTTTTGGCCATTGCTTCTTATAATAGAACCATTCATTCCCCTTATAACATGGCCTTTTCCTCTTATACCAGAGTCATCGAACAGTAGAGAATGAATCCAGCGGAGGCATTGCTCCAATATTGTAACAAATGATAGTTTAGATGAGTAGTAGAAGGAGATCAAATGAAAAGGGAAAAAGAAAGGAATAGGTGTTGGAGGTCAGGTTAGAAGGATATAGAAAAGAGTAAAACATGATTGTTGAAAGAAAGAGGGGGAGATGGAGGATCCAGAGCTGGATATAAAGAGAGAGATCACATGTTTTGGCTGGGTTCGTAAGAGAGGAGGAGAATATAGAAACCAGTAGGATGTTGTAACAAATGATAGTTTAGATGAGTAGTAGAAGGAGATCAAACGAAAAGGGAAAAAAGAAAGGAATAGGTGTTGGAGGTCAGGTTAGAAGGATACAGAAAAGAGTAAAACATGATTGTTGAAAGAAAGAAGGGGAGATGGAGGATCCAGAGCTAGATATAAAGAGATCAGATGTTTTGGCTGGGTTCGTAAGAGAGGAGGAGAATATAGCAACCAGTTGGATGTCACAAGTGGGCCTAAAAATTGTCAAAAGAGAAGAAAAGGCCAGCAGGAATACTCCAAGGCTCTAAAACATCTATATAAACTGGAGGAATTTGTATCATGGTTCACAGTCGTGGTCTCGGCTGCCGACTCGGCGGGCACTGAGACGGATCGGTCTCGGCGACTCGGATCAGTATCGGGCTATACGCGCCAAACGCTACATAGAAAGCTCAAATAATTTTGAAAAAATCACGACAAATCTTAAAAAAATGTAGACATCCACATTCACGTATCACATGTCCAAAATATATCACCTAGCACACTAAACATAAAGCGAAAGTATAAATACACGCGTCGTCGGTAGAAGTATATCAAAATACATGCACAATATAGTAAATTGCACAAACTATCATAAATAATTGTTAATGTACTTATTTTCACATTGAATTGCGATGAGATACAAAATCATCATCATAATGCCGAGTCGACCGAGTCAACTCCGATTCTCGGCCGAGTCGGTCTCCTCTGAGTTGAGTCGACCGACTCGTGACTCGGACTCGTCTCGGAGCGGGCCGAGACGGATACAACTCGGCCGACTCGTCTCGGACTCGGCCGAGTCTTTGAACCATGATCTGTACTAGGTGAAACACGCATTTTGGAACACCAGTATCAACTTCAAATTATGTGCGGCTAATATTCAAACATGAAAATTTAGGGACTTATATCCCAAAAAAAACTCAAAATTAATGGAAAGTTAATCCGTCTACTTTCTTGATTATGATGATTTGTTTTTTCCGGGTTGGCGAGTTGGGGTTTTTGAGGAGGTAAACATGGGTTGAAGTAAATGCAAAGGTAGAGATTGATAAAGGAAAAGGGGTGTGGGAAACAAGGTGGTCGAGGTAATGGTGCTGATAGGGAGTAAAAGGAAGGAAAGATGCCACAATTGGTGGAAGGAGAAGGCAAGAATGAAGATATGGCTTTGAGGAAGAGCAAAAGACGATGATAAAGATAGCTGATGAGAAATAAGGAGAAAGTTATGGATTGGGCGGAGAATGAATATAGATGGATCATCATGGATAAAGAAAGGGGGAGGCTGTGGCAAGGCTCGGAGTAGCCAAAGAAAGATGGAGGTGCAGAGGAAAGAATGGTGGAGATAGAAAGAATGGTGGAGAGAAAGGAAGATGGAATGACGGGGAGGAAGAGTGGGTAAGTAAGAATTGATAGTGGGTTTTCACCAATGTATATCATGGGTTAATAGTAATGCCTGTTAGCCTAGTAATATTTACCACACATTTCCCATTAAACAGATATCGCAAGAAAAACAGTAATTTTACCACTTTATGTGGACATATAGTGAATCTAACAATATGATTTGGAATTGAGGATGATTAACTGATTTTGGGTTAAAACTTGGAGGGTTTTATTAAAGTTTACCAAATATAATGCAAAATTTAACTCCCAAATATGTGTTCAGAAACATAAAGGATGCAAACTACTAAAGAAACCAAACGTATCTAAGTAGGCTTTTGTAATCAATTCCATAACACCAAGGTATGTGAAAAAAAGTAGCTCAAGATAGCGGGAAAAGTCTGGGAGCATTGAAATTGCACAAAATAAAATGACATAATTCTGAAAGAACAAAACAGGAGTAAATAGGAGAAGCAACAACAAATTGTAACAAACCCCTAATTCAAAGAAACTTCAACAAAGACCAAAATTGCAATACAAAGAACATTACTCCAAGAACTGGGCAATAAGCAATAACGTGGAGAGAAGGAAGCAGTACCAGCAGGCTGAATGATATCAAACAACTCCATCATCTAAATAGCAAAATTCACAAATTTGAACTATCCCTAATTTCAAAAAAATGGAACACATTTACAAGATTCAGAAAAATAAACCCTAATTCTCAGCGTAGCCCCTAATCAAGCTACGCAATTAAAGCAGAAAGCAACGACTTTACTCACAAACTAACCCTAATTTGAGAAACCAAACCAAAAGATCTCACCTTTCCTTCGAATCAAGCACGGACCCAATCGGCCTCGACCCCGGCGGGACTGGCCCATGCCCGTACTGCTGCGGCGGCGCCACCGCTACAACTCCCACCCCTCCCCCGCCCCCGCCCATCTGCACGGGCGCAGGGTACCGGAACGCCAGCTCCTGATGGGCCCCGAACTGCGAGAACGGCGATGACACCGGAGCGTTCCCAGGCCCAGGCCCAGGCCCAGGCATTTGAGAAAATGGCTGAAAGAGAATCTGGTGCGGGGCCTGGAAAATAAAGTGCTGCGGCGGGGCCGGGGTCGAGGCGGGCCCAGGAGCAGGTCGATCTGGTCGCGGATGAAGCCGGTCTTGTGGGAGAGGTCGAGGCCGAGCTTGGCTTCCACCTGCTGCACGACGCCGGAGAGGGACACGGCGGCGCCGGCGTTGGCGGGGTCCAAGGACTGCTGCCGGAGGAGCGTCTCAACGCAGCTGGCGATCTCCTGATCGGAGACCATTGGCGACACAAAAAGGGAGGGAAAATTAAATTCGGAGCTCTAAAACTCAAAAAAACCTCTCTCTCTCCCCCCGCCCCCTCCCCTGCTCTGAGTCTGTCTCTCTCCTCCCTGTCTCTATTTTAGGGGAGATATTGCGAATGGACGACAGTGTCCCTGGGATTCCCCAGGAATTACGTAAGACTTGTCCGCATAGAACTTATATGCGGGTGCAATACAGACCGCGAGCGAAAGAGGAAGGCTGAGTGTCAATTTTCGATAGAGGGGAGTGAATGTGCAAAATTAGAAATAGGACCAGAGATGGAAATACAACTTGCTACCGGGGGCTACAAGAAAGAAAATTCCGCTGTGGATCCAGCGAGGCCTATCTTTATTATTGTGAAAACAATTGTTTGCTTTCTTATCAATTTTTCATGGAAATAAATTTGTCGAGATAATATGATGAATTACTGAAAGTGATGATTTATTGCAAAAATAATTACAAAATCAAACTGTTTCTTAGTTGACAAACTCAATTCCAAATAAAAAATGTTAGTTAATGTAACCATGCAGGCCTAACTTGAAAGCCTAACAGCCATTAGTTATATTGGAGATAATAAATAGAGATAGACTTGAGTCATTCTGTAAAGATTTGAGGTCAAATTTTTCTACGATATTTGAATGCAAGATCCACTCCGTTGAAATAGATCTACATTATTTCAGGTAATTAAAAAAAAATCATTTATTCTGAATATTTTTTACATTTCGATCAAGTAGGCACAAATAGATGGCTGAAATAGTGAATTGGTTAGTTTAACGGTGTAGAATATTTGAAATAAAAAAAGAATGCTGTGAAAATTTTTTTAGTGTTTAGATCATGATGAAATAGTCGGATCAAGAATTTGTATGTCTAAAATGTAAATCTAAGCAATATGTTATTTTTCACCATTTATTTTGCGCCTACTCAATGGATGAGTCAAAAATCAACCTCAACGGAATGAATTTTGCATTCAAATATTGTAAGATTGTATTTGAGCGAGAAAATTCCGCCTCAAATCCTTCGAGAATAACACAATTCTATCTCGATATAAATACCCAAGCATGGAACTGAACTCACAATTCCAGAGCATCTTCATCACGCAACCAAGTTATCAATCAACAAAGCATATAATTCATCAGCTAATCAGACATCGGAAACCCCTGACATTTTATTCATACCATCCCAGAGTCCACATTCTAGTGAAGTAAGAAACAAACAATTTGCAAATGAAAATATCTAATCCCTCAGTTCACAGGGGAGGAAAATCAAGTGACGAGGCTTTACATTAAAGGCAACAAATGATCATCACATACAATCGTAAAACCTCGTTGCAGAAGTTACGAAAGAGGTAACACTCTCCACTGGGTTCAGTGCGCGGAACAAAAGATTATCTGATTCTACCAGCAATGACCGATTCAATCTGAAATGAGTCATATTTCTGTCTGCTCCATGACAAATGTAAATCCCAGTTATAGGATATAAGACTCTGCTTTTACTCTCAACCATGAGCATCTCACTCTCCGCTGAGCACCGGAAAAATTAGCGGCTTCATCTGTGCCAGATATACAATTGCCCACCTAACAAAATGATTCAGGAACTAAAATAACAATTAATGAGTAAACGATTTAAAATTTCTTGTTAAAGGGGAAAAAAAAACTATTTAAAACAGCATTTGGTGAAAAAGGAGATGTCTTTAACCATATCGACAACCTAAGTGGATAATTCACAGATAAGATTAGCAAAAGGGTCTCATAACCAATTTTCTGCATTAAAAGTATAAAATCTACAAGATCGTGAATTCATAATAATTCCGTTTTAGTAGGAAGACGGATACTAAGCATTTTTTTTAAATCTTTTCTGTGGTTTCCATGCATTCCAATAATAGAACAAACATATTTGCTAAGTAAAAGATACAGAGGATTTCTAGCAACACCTTGACAATACAGCATACTTGCAGAAGCATCGGCAAATATAGCAATTTTCATCAAGGTAATATGACTCTTTATGTTATACTTGATTTTCAGATACTCGCAGATGATACAATTATATCCTTATCGAAGCTTAAGGTTCGCATTTCCATCAGATGATGAAACCAGGTATGCCAGGTTTCACATTGAAAATTAAAATGTTTAATCATATGCTGATATAATCTTATTCAAGTTCCCAATAGAAGAAAAAGGGATGAAACAAATGGGTCAAAAGACTCAAAATTTTGCGGACCTGATAATAGATCCATGATAAATAGGCTGGGCTGAGAGGGACATGACCCCAAGTACCAATACAGGTTTAGAACTGCTACTATATGGAGTAATGTTTATTCCTATTACCCGTGATGAAGATAATGTTGAATGTTTTGCATATCGATCCATGTGAACTCCATTGCATATTAATCCCTTTGAATTTGGTATTACATGTAAGTCACCAAAATATTTGCCGCATTGATAAAAAAATCTTTACGTCAATGTGAACCTGGCAAGTGAATCTGAATTCCATATTATCTATGATGGCATTAAGAAACCCATGAGGCATCGTGCTTGACTTTTTAATGGTGAAGTTGCAAGTTAAAAGTCTCAATATCTGTCTCAAACAGACCATCTTTCCCCACAGAACCAATGGAACCCAACGTTCCAACATTGAATTGCGACCAACAAAGAGGCAACCAGAGAGCCAAGGGATGAGGAGGAGACGAGTATTAGAAGGTACCCAGTTTTTCCCAGTAGAAACATGCCCGGAAGATGGCACAAGAGAAATCACTTGTCTTCCAAACAGCCATACCAGATTATTGTTAGTTTACGACAGAAAAGTCACAAGACCTTTGTTAGCAATAAGGACAAACTTTGCTGGACTAGCATCATAAATAACAAGATTACAAGGAAAAGGGAACACAGGAAAATAATTTCACAGGTGTCGAATATGTAGCACTATTTTTGTTCAAGGTGTGGACTCTGATAATTCATTAATCACTCAAAATAGAGAAACACCTTTCCACAGTGAAATGGCTATAGCTGGCAGAGTCTTCCTTCCAAAATAAAGACAGTGCCATATGAGAAACCTGACCTCAAATCCTTAGACCACCAGTGGGGGTAAAAAAGGATCCTATAAGCGAAGCAAATCTAACCTAATTCAGGTCCTACCACACAAATTAAACAGCATTTGAACATGCTATGATCATTAAGTTCTTCTAATATCACCTCATGAACTATTAGCGTAGAATTATATGTTTTGTAATATTAGATAAAGATGGGGTTTTCGTGGGATCAGGGAAAAAGAAAAAGAAATTAAAGAACTAGAACTGGCAGAAGGGAAAATTTTATTGTTTGATATCAGAGCCTAGAGTAGAATAATATCTTTATCTAATATTACAAAATATATTATTCTACTCCGATACGAACTTAAAATGCTCAATTTATTTGAGCCCTCCTGATTGTAAAGGTAGTTAGAACAGCTCCATTTTGTTTCTTATTTATGCCCAATCAACCTCATTTCGTTCACCATCATGCTGTTCCACGACAATAGTATAGACTATATAGAGTCAATTAATCGCTTCAACTCCCATGTGCCACAGTTATAAAATAGATGTGAATGACAATGCTACAACAAAACATAAACAACCCTATGTACCCTAAAATTTGCACCTACAATAATAACATAGCACGCTATATCAGGAGCACTTTATGCTTATATAGGTCCAGAAGTTTTTTCAAAACCATAAATTGGATTTTGTTAGCATCCTGCAAAACAAATGTAAAGCTCATTCTAAGCTTCACGTAGCAAGATAATAAATAGTGTGTTCTGAGTGGAAATTAAAGCAAAAGCACCAGGATTGATGTGGTTAACTTCTATGAGCAAGTAGTTACAGCAGTATTTTTAAGCTCACAAGTGAACCTGTTGTAATCAAATTTAACTTCTTTATTTAGTTTACTTTCTTACAGCACCAGAAAGGTTTTCCCTTTTGAACTCTTAATGGGTTTGGAGATATTTCTACAGATAAAAACACTACTTTATATTGAAATCTTGAATGGCCTTTTGAGTATATAATCGAAGTGACAAGACAGTTTATTCATAAAGCGTAGATCTGCATTCTTCTATATGCAACAAATTTCCAAAACATTATTCGGAGTAATATAAAATTATGCATCATTGCCAGACAGCTTGTTTTGTACTTTAATTAGTAGAAAAAAGAGAGAAGCTAGAACTTCTAAACATGGGCATTAATCTTAAGAAAGAAAAGGTAGAAAATAATTGTAAATCTTACATCATCCAACAACAAACTGTCGATGTGATAAACAATGTCAAATGAAACCTGTGATCATCAAATATAATCAATCATTTCCCAGTTATAAACAATAAACTGTTATTCAGCAATAAGAATTGAAATAGGACAAGTAAATAAAGACTGTATACTGGAAGATTTTGAAGTAAATACTTGATGACAATCAAAATGAACAAAAGAGTGCAAATGAACTGCACTGGATGAATTCCAGAATCTCACTCATATCAACGATCATAATGCATAAATAAGTGCAAATGGACTGCACTGGATGAGTTCAAGAATTTCATTCAAATCATCAAACATATGGCACTTGAACCTAATCGTCGCATATGAATTGCCAAACAAGGATTTGATGTGGCTAACTTAGTTCAACTTTATTGTAGGACAACAGAGGAGTTGCGTCTTCAATGCTCTGCTCTGAGGTTGAAGTTTACTGGATTCGGGTCCATGATGCTGAAGAAGATAGATGTTTTTCATCTTGTAGCTCAAACCAAATTCTGTTCATCTATTTAAGGTAACCCGAGATTATATAAAGCATGGTCAGTTTGATGTTTTCCTTATAGCTTACTTTCAGATTCACAACCTTCATTCACAGGCTTATGAGTAGGATCAAACTTATTGTACATGTTATGGATAAAGCCACTCAGATAGATTTCAGTAGTGCTAAACTTGATAAAAGAATATATTTCCAAATTGGGTCTTCAGATCTTGACAATCTTAAATAATAAAGTTATGGTGCAGTGGCCATTCTTTCAAAATTAAATTTATTGTTGGATGGTAAAATGTTTTATTTTATGATACATAATGTTCTAAGGTAAAGTTTATAAAGCATTAGGTTCATGAATTTTACAATTCTAAAGATATTTCTGATTCAGTATTTAAATTACTTTGCTTTAAGAGAATCAGCTTGTTCTAGTTGTTGTTAAAAGGATAATATTAAGAAAGCATGATTTGTTCCGGTAAGGAATGTTTAGGACTAAGATGAAAACAAGAGTGTGGCTCATAGAGTAACAAATTTGGCATCTTAAAGTATTTTATTTACAAAGCTACTTTGGTTTCAACTTTCAAAATATATCTGATAACTGCTCATTTATGTTGAAAATGTTAAATATGTAGAATCATGCAAGTTTATGATTTGTAATGTGACATTTCTAAGCAAACAGTAAAATGTGTATGAACTTTATTGTGCATTCATTGTCAGAATACTATAAGTATACAACATCTAGGCTTTAGATAGAAATAGCTAACTTTACTATGAATAATATATTCTTGCAAGCAACTTAACCTTGTGAAATTTTACAAGCACATTTGGCATAGTTTTCCACATGCCAGGTTCCTCTTTCAAACAACCCCCCCAACAACACACACACACACACACACACACACACCAAAAAAAAAAGCCGCATGTGCGCAAGTGTGTGTTTGATTGCTTGTGTATGCATGCGAGAGAGAGAGAGAGAGAGAGAGAGAGAGAGAGAGAGAGAGAGAGAGAGAGATGGAATCATGTCAAAGTGGGTGAAAAGGGTCCAAAGAACCCAGGCCCAACCTCATCCATAGCAGAGGCTATGTCTCCACTGTCCAGAATCTCCAAGTTCACAACTGAAACTGAACACGCCAAGATAAAAAAATGAAACCGAAAATGAAAAAAGAACAAGGAAGAAAATTGTTGCCATGTTCATGAAATGCAGCTTGGATCAGTGTTATAAGCCAACTCCTGATTTTCACTCCCATCTAGATGTGCCTGAGATAGCTCTGCTAAGTTTGTAGTTAAGATTTAGAACTCAAACCATGGAACATGTGCTTGGTCCCTGCAACCAACTTCACCTTAGTTGAAGTAGGAAAAGAATGGGGACTCCTAGTGAGTGAAGCCAACCTCCCGTGCGAATAAAACAAAAGTTCACATGACTAATACATCTGCACAGGCCATCCACCAGTATCTCTATAATTCTCCTAAGAGTCAAAAGTCAAATATCTCCTATTCAATAAGCAGTTCAAGGAAAGCACTGCAAGTAAAGAACTGTTGCTGACTTCAAAGCAGAAAACTTCCTCCCTCCTTGCCCTCACTGAAATTCAACATTTTCTCAAATACAAATTTTTAATATAACGAACCTACACAGAATGGATATGATGTGAGTTTGAAGCACGGAATGTAAGGGAGTGACTACTCTAGATGGGTAATGAACGATCATGTCATTGCATTTCTCTTAGGCACCACATTCAAGTAACATTGTCAATATGAAATTCAAATGATGCCTGGAGAGGCATGTGACACTTAATGGGTTGATATATTTTTATGCAAAGACTCTATCATAAAAGAAAATGCATCCATATAGTAAGATTTCATTACTCTGACGTCAATGTTACTCTACCCTACCTAGCGCAGTAGGTTCTATGTCGAGCCCCGCTACTGGCCATGTGGCTCAGAAATTGACAAAAAAGGGTTAATGTCAAGTTAAATCTCGATGAAAAATGATTTAAAATTTTCTTTTGAGCCATCTCTACACAGAATTGCACTTTGTGGATGACTACTTCCATCAGGAAATGTTTATTGATCATCATTATCATCAACCATTTTTATCATTTAAGTTATAAATCGTTATGTATTGCATGTAAGTTATGTAGTAGGCTCATAATATGTGTGGCACAAGATAATCACACTAAGTTCTTGCCAAATGCAACCCATGAGCACTGTCTCCAAGAGCACTTATAGCCTCTAATTGTTATAACTTTAAAGTATATGACATCAGATGAATAAGATCCGCAGCTGGATGTGACTCCTATACATTCCACGATGCTCAAACTCCTAATTCTTCCAAGGGTTCTTCCTTCTCAAATCCTATATACCTACCAGTTCATCCAAATAAAATTGCATGCAAAAACTCAGCAATTTGAGTCAGCGCGCTAAGCATCCGCACTATAAGTATCTTTCAAGGGCTGCCTAAGCAATATCTCGAGCAATATCTTCCAACGGTTCTAATTACCAACAACAGAACATTAAGTATAACCAACAACAGCACAACTTTAATTTCAAGGGTTCTAAATTTCAAGGACATGACAGTTTAGTTTCTATTACTATGAATAATTCTTAGGCTGACCGCTTAGTGGTTCTAACTAGTAACTATTAACACCTTCAATTGAGAGGCAGTGTTTTCATTCAATTGATATGTGTTCCCTTTATTTCATTCTAGACATTCATTTCACCTCTATTGCCTTCATGATACAAAACTGTATCATAAATCTTTCAGGAAACGAGATTTTAGCACAATTCATTAGAAAATAGGTTGTCGATTAAATTTCTCTTTGGAAATCACATTACCAGGTACCATACTTTAGCATTACCACAGATCTTCGCCAACAAGTTTCATAATTTCAGTAAAGATTTTAAACTTTAGCTAAACCAATCCATCAAATCAACAACAACAACTTTCAAGCAGTAGCAGTCACTTTATTAGCAATAATAAGAATAAAAAAGTAATAAAATATATTTTAAAAAGAAGACGAGGATATAAAGAGGGATTGATTACAGATTTGTAGAGGGGCGGCAGTTGCAGCAGAGGAGAGTAGAGAGGCAGGCGACAAAGCCGGCGAACGTGAAGATGAGGGTCGTCACCCAGAAACCCATCGCCGATCGTTCAATCGATCAAGAAACTCTTCCCCCTTTTCTTTTCTTTTTCTTTCTTCTCGCTCCTTAGGGTTTGGGAAATAAAAGAGAGGAGTCGGAGAAAGGGGACGAGATCTGAGAAATGTACAGATGATCCTGTTTCTGATCAATTCTTTGAGGGTAGGAAAGGTCTTTTTACGTTTAGGTCCCCACAAAATTTATATGCTTGCGAATTGTGTCTTCTCGGGTCTTTGGTGTGAATTGGGAGTTCTGAGCTGGGGCCCTACAAAATTTACTTATTACAAGTTGCACTCTTTTTTGCTTTGCATGAAAGGACCATAAAATTGTATAATTTGTTTAGTTTTTTACTTGAAAAAACAATTAAATTGTCGTTTAATTTGCAAACAATTAATAATAAGAGTTGAACTCGGGTGTTCAAGGCCAACAAAGGCGAATGCAAGATGTTTTTCTAATGTGGACGTAAATGTAATAAAAATTTCAGTGTAGACGTAAATATAATGTGACAAAAGAGAAGTAAAAAAATAATGTTGCACCCACTGTAACTTGAACTTGAACTTGTGACATCCAATAACTTAGATTTATAAGTTACCACTTGCGCTGAGACATGACAAAAATTATAGACAGTTGAGGAAATGCCATCTCTCATAAACCAATATACGCTTTAATGTAGCGCCAATAAAAAGAAGATTTTTGGAAATATCCTCCATAATATATTTGTTTATATATGGGAAAGATTTTGGAGCAGCGTAAATTTTGACATCCAAGAGGGACGAAGCTTGTCATCGTTCTTCTCAAAACAAGATTGGGCTGATTCAAGTGGTCTTCACTTCCTACCCAAAAGCCGGATAAATTTAGTTTTTTGAATTCTAATTCAAAACAACTTTGAGAAAAAGGAAAGATCTAACTTAAGATGTAGACAAATGATTTGTGTTGGGCAGAGAAATGGTGGGCTTATGTAGAATAATTTCATAAAAAAGATGTTTGAATGATGAATTTTAACAAATTAGTTCATCAATTTATCCATTCCGCTATTGTTTTATCAAACACTCTTGATTTATTCAAATGGTTGCTGATTTGTTAATTTTTTGAATGAGATTATCATGAGAAGTTACATGAAATATAATTTAATTTCTTAAATTCATTACAAGTTTTTCCGTAACTATCAACTAAATAAAAAAATATATTTGCAAAACAATCCACTCATTCCTATCGAGCAATATGCCTTCACTAAGACCTTTAGCCTCTTTATCTTGTCGTATTAACTCCACCTATGTTTTCTTCGGTCTCCCCTGCGCTCTTTTAACTTGCCATAATTTGATATGCTCTACTCGCCGGACTGGCGCATCTGTAGGTCTACGTCGCACATGACCAAACCATCGTATACGATTTTCTCTCATCTTCTCTTCTATAGAGGCTACGCCTATCTTAATACGAATATCCCCATTTCTCATCTTATCTCTCCTTGTGTTATCACATATCCAACGAAGCATGCACATTTCTGCTACACTCATCTTCTGGGCATGATATCTCTTATAGCCCAACATTCTGTGCCATATAACAAAGCTGACCTAATAGCAGTCCGATAAAACTTTTCCTTCAGCCAAAACGGAATGTTACGATCACATAAAACTCCTATTGTGTTCCTTCATTTCAACCAGCCGGCTTGGATCCTATGGTTGACATCACTATTGATCTCTCCATCCTTTTGGATAATAGAACCAAAATACTTAAAATGACTGCTCATCGGTATTTCTTATCCATCTAGTCTCACAATACTATAATCTCGGATTTCCTGTTTACTGAATTTACACTCCATATACTCTCTGTTTTGGCCTTACTTAATCTAAAACTTCGAGATTCTAGAGTTTGCCTTCATAGCTCCAATTTGGCGTTTACCCCAGCTCTCGTCTCATCGACTAGGACAATATCATCAGCAATAGCATACACAACAGTATCTCATCCTGAATAGTTCTGATAAGTTCATCCATCACTATGGCAAATAAGAATGGACTCAATGCAGATCCTTGATGCAATCCAATTGTGATAGAAAAATCACTTGTTATGCCTCTACAAGTTCTGACATTTGCCTCTACTCCATTGTACATGTTCTTGATTATGTCAATATATTTGATGGGGACTCCCTTTTTCATCAATGTCCACCATAATACCTCTCTTGGCACCTTATCATAAACTTTTTCTAAATCAATAAAGATCATATGCAAATTTCTCTTCCTTTCTCGAAATCGCTCTATAAGTTAACGAAACAAATGAATAGCCTCTAAGGTCGATCGCTCCGACATGAACCCAAACTAGTTCTCTGATATTTTAACATTCTGCCTTAACTTGTGTTCAATTACCCTTTCCCAAAGCTTTATGGTGTGACACGAGTTTTATTCCACGATAGTTTGAATAACTCTGGATATCACCCTTGTTCTTATAGAGAGGTACTAAGGTACTCTTTCTTCACTCATTTGGCATCTTTTTAATTAGCCAGATCTTGTTAAGAGGTTTATCAGTCATCTCACGCCCACCTTTCCTAAGCATCTCCATACCTCAATAGGAATTCCATCCGGGCCAACAGCTTTACTTGACTTCATCTTTTTGAGGCCTCTTTAACTTCAGATTCGCTAATTCTGCGCATATAATTACGGTTCATATCCTGATACTGAATGGTAAGGTCATCCAAATCTTGAGTAGAACTATCATTGAATAATTTGTCAAAATACTCTCTCCATCTTTCTTTGATTTCTTCATCTCGAACTAAAACCTTCTGATCCTCATCTTTAACACACCTCACAGTATATAAGTCTCTAGTCTTTCTCTCCCTTATTCGAGCAATTCTTTATATATCCTTTTCAATCTCTTTGGTGTCTAACTTCTCATACACTTCTTTGTACGCTTTAACTCTTACATTCTGAACAGTTTTCTTAGCCTCCTCCTTGGCTAGCTTATACCTCTCAAAACTCACTTCATCACAATTTTTCTTCAAATCTCCGTAAGAATTTTGTTTGATCTTAATGACAACTTTTACCTCTCATTCCACCATGATGTGTCCTTACATGGTGGAGCACCACCCCGGGACTCACCAAGTACATCTTTAATACTCTTTTAATGTAACTAGTAATTTTGTTTCATGTTGTATTGGGATCATCTTGGGCTTTCCAATTGCTTAATGTACTACTTGATCTACACAAACTCCTTGGTTACCTTCTTTTATCCGCCACCACTTAATTTTAGGATCTAACTTACGTTTAATCTTTCTAAATCTCCTTCTAATCTGGACATCTAAAATTAATAGTTTATGTGTGAGTTTGAAATACAAATTTTTAATATAACGAACCTACACAGAATGGATATGATGTGAGTTTGAAGCACGGAATGTAATGGGAGTAACTACTCTAGATGGGTAATGGACGATCATGTCATTGCATTTCTCCTAGGCACCACATTCAAGTAACATTTGTCAATATGAAATTCAAATGATGCTTGGAGAGGCATGTGACACTTAATGGGTTGATATTTTTTTATGCAAAGACTCTAACATAAAAGAAAATGCATCCATACAGTAAGATTTCATTACTCTGACATCAATGTTACTCTACCCTACCTAGCGCACTAGGTTCTATGTCAAGCCCCGCTACTGGCCATGTGGCTCAGAAATTGACAAAAAAAAGGGGTTAATGTCAAGTTAAACCTCGATAAAAAATGATTTAAAATTTCCTTCTGAGTCTTCTCTACACAGAATTGCACTTTGTGGATGACTACTTCCATCAGGAAATGTTTGATGATCATCATTATCATCAACCATTTTTATCATTTAAGTTATACATCGTTAATGATTTGCATGTAAGTTATGTAGTAGGCTCATAATATGTGTGGCACAAGATAATCATACTAAGTTCTTGCCAAATGCAACCCATGAGCACGGTCTCCAAGAGCACTTATAGCCTCTAATTGTTATAACTTTAAAGTGTATGACATCAGATGAATAAGATCCGCAGCTGGATGTGACTCCTATTCATTCCATGATGCTCAACCTCCTAATTCTTCCAAGGGTTCTTCCTTCTCAAATCCTATATACCTACCAGTTTATCCAAATAAAATTGCATGCAATAACTCAGCAATTTGAGTCAGCGCGCTAAGCATCCGCACTATAAGTATCTTTCAAAGGCTGCCTAAGCAATATCTTCCAACGGTTTAATTACCAACAACAGAACATAAGTATAACCAACAACAGCACAACTTTATATGTTTCAAAGGGTTCTAAATTACAAGGAAATGACAGTTTATTTTCTATTACTATGAATAATTCTTAGGCTGACCACTCAGTGGTTCTAACTAGTAACTATTAACACCTTCAATTGAGAGGCAGTGTTTTTCATTCAATTGATATGTATTCCCTTTGTTTCATTCTAGACATTCATTTAACCCCTACTGCCTCCATGATACAAAACTGTATCATAAATCTTTCAGGAGACGAGATTTTAGCACAATTCATTAGAAATAGGTTGTCGATTAAATTTCTCTTTGGAAATCCCATTACCAAGTACCACACTTTTAGCATTACCACAGATCTTCGCCAACAAGTTTCATAATTTCAGTAAAGATTTAAACTTTAGCTAAACCAATCCATCAAATCAACAACAACAACTTTCAAGCAGTAGCAGTGACTTTATTAGCAATAATAAGAATAAACAAGTGATAAAATATATTTTAAAAAGAAGACGAGGATATAAAGAGGGATTGATTATAGATTTGTAGAGGGGCCGCGGTTGCAGCAGAGGAGAGTAGAGAGGCAGGCGACAACGCCGGCGAACGTGAAGATGAGGGTCGTCACCCAGAAACCCATCGCCGATCGTTCAATCGATCGAGAAACTCTTCCCCCTTTTCTTTTCTTTTCTTTCTTCTCGCTCCTTAGGGTTTGGGAAATAAAAGAGAGGAGTCGGAGAAAGGGGACGAGATCTGAGAAATGAACAGATGATCTTCTGATCAATTCTCTGAGGGTAGGGAAGGTCTTTTGTGTGAATTGGGAGTTCTGAGCTGAGCTGGGGCCCTACTAAATTTACATATTACAAGTTGCCCTCTTTTTTGCTTTGCATGAAAGGACCATAAATTTGTCTAATTTGTTTACTTTTTTACTTGAAAAAATAATTAAATTGTCGTTTAATTTGCAAACAATCAGTAATAAGAGTTGAACTCGGGTGTTCAAGGCCAACGCGGATGCAAGATGTTTTTCTAGTATGGATGTAAATGTAATAAGAATTTCAGTATAGACGTAAATATAATATAACAAAAGAGAAAAAGTGAAAAAATAATGTTGCACTCATTATAACTTGTGCTTGAACTTGAACTTGTGACATTTAATAACTTAGATTTATAACTTACCACTTGTGCTGAGACATGACAAAAGTTATATACAGTCGAGGAAATGCCATCTCTTATAAATCAATATACGCTTTAATATAGCGCCAAAAAAAAAAAAGATTTTTGAAGATATCCGCCATAATATATTGTTTATTTGTGGGAAAGATTTTGGAGCAGCCTCAATTTTGACATCCAAGAGGGACGAAGCTTGTCATCGTTCTTCTCAAAACAAGATTGGGCTGATTCAAGTGGTCTTCCCTTCCTACCCAAAAGCGGATAAATTTAATTTTTTGCATTCAAGAGTTCGTTTGTCTATAACTGCAAATACCAAATTACTCAAGCGTAGAACTGCAAATCAAAACTCCGACCTCCGAAAACCGTCTGTCTCTGCGCGACTAGATCTCAACCGTCCATCAAAATTACTCGAGCCTGTCGCCACTGGACTTCTAGAGATCTCCGCCTCCGTTCTCTCTCCTCTCTTGTTTCATCTTGCCCCCCGATTCTAGAGAGAGAAAGCGCTGCGAGTAGAGAGAGAAACCTCCATCGGCGGCCATGGCGGAGGATCTCGTTCTCGACACCGCGATCAGAGACTGGGTCCTGGTCCCCCTCTCCGTTGTGATGGTCCTCATCGGCGTGCTCCGCTACTTCGTCGGCAAGCTCATGCGATCCTCCCAGACCCCCGACGAGAAGATCGTCAAAGAAGGGTTCTCTTCGTCCCTTTAACTCCATAAACCCTAACCCTAATTCTTGATTCTTATCTAATTCGAGTATTTTGTTTATATATTTTTTTTTTGGGTCTCAGGCAGTTGATTTTGAGGGCGAGGAATCTGAGGACGGGCGCCAATTTCATCCCGGCCAAGTCGTTTCGATTGCGAAAGACGTACTACACCAACGAGGTAAGTCGATTGAGATGTTTTCATTTTTCTCTCGCCCCCCGCACCCCCAAAGATTCCATTTTCAGAGTACCTTAACAGTAGCAATTTTGATAGCTGAAGGGCTTTTCAGATCAGTATTTGACTTCCCTTGTTTATTATTTCTTAAAGTTTTTGCTGAATTATCTTGTAGATTTGGTTGTAGTGTCCATGTATTTGCTTAGTAAAGCAGTGTGGGCAAGTCGACTGATAATGGACTTCTTTTTCAAAGAAAATAGGGTTATTAAATCATCAGGGTTGGGAAGTTATGCATTAAGCTTTGGCTTAGTTTAAAGTTATGAACTTAGCTCAATATATTACTCTCCATTTCAACTACAAATCAGTCTCGAAGCACATGTTATTTCTGATAGTGTATGTCGTATCACCTGCTCATCACTTCAAATCATGGGCTGACAGTGCTGTTGGTGTGCAGGAGAATGGTTTGCTGCATGTTCCGAAAGGCCAAGCTCAGAATCCTCAAGCACAAATGTTTTCAGATCCAAACATGGCTATGGATATGATGAAGAAAAACCTTTCAATGATCATACCACAGGTATCGCAACACATTTAACTAAAATCTTCATCTCAAATTGTAATCTAATTATCTCTTCCTATTTCAGACTCTTACTTTTGCGTGGGTGAACTTCTTCTTCTCCGGTTTCGTGGCAGGTACATAATATTCAATCTACATCATTTTAAAATACCATTCTTGGTCTATCTAATACCTGATTAGCCCAGCTCTTTTTCCCCCTTGACTGTTGCTCTATATAGAATTATATAATTTATGCTTTTTTTTCTTAATTTTAAAATCAAGTGTTCTGCAATGCATTACCTACCTACTCTGCACCACAGGGAGCTCAAAACAATTGACTAGCGCTTGAACTTATTGATTATTCTTCATGCATGCTTGAACCTCATTGCAATCATTGGCAAATTATCCATTATATATTGCAGGCTACCAAATGGCCTCCATTTCTCAACAGCTAGTCCATCTTGATTATCTGTATGTTTTCACATATTTCTACAACCTGCACTACAATTCAGGAAATGAAACTCCAGTACCTAGTTGACTTAGGATATGGTTGCATTTTATGTGAAAGCACATGGAAATATGGTTGCGTCTACGTATAAGCACATGGAAAAGAGCATATAATTTGCTCTTCCTGATTTCATTTGGAACATATATAATTTTGAAAACAGGAGAATGATTTTAGGATTCTAATGTTCGGTGGAATTTTTTTGGTAAACTTGGTAGTTACACTCACGAACAGCTCTAATGAGATCCTTGATAGCAGTTGGCATACGGGCTCAAACTCTCAGTTCACCATTTTGCCTTGCCAAGCTTCACCTGCAAGAGCATATAGTACATCCTCATGAACAATAAATGTGCGTGTGTAGACTATAGAGTGATTAAGATTTTCCAATCTACTTTTTTTCCAGTCTGATCTATTTTCCTACCAGAAAATTGAAGGAGAAATGGTAGAGAGTAGCTAGAAGATCTTAGGCAGCAAGATCATTGGAGATGACAAATGAGATTTTTCTTCTTTCTAAATTGCATTGACGTGTACTATATATTAGATTATATTCTGTATCATATATAGTCTCAAGGATTCATAAGTAATATTTATTTTAGAGAATAAATTAGTTCCTCTTTATGTCAAAGCCATGGTAGAAGAGCTTGTCTAACTACGAGAGAACTACTAGGCATACACAAGTTTTAACAATAAGAGGAAGCAGTAAATATTTTGCAAGTTGGTGCCATGCAGAATCAAATACAATGCTTGATATATACCCCGAATTATATAGATGTTCTAATCTATGTTCCCGTGCCGTAGCAAGTTTAATGTTTGCCACAGGTCTTTCTTCATAAATCTTGCCTCGGATAGACATAATTTATTGATTTGAAGTTAAGATCATTATAGCTGCATAACTTATCGAAAAGAATATTTTAGGGAACAGGATATCAAGAGAGTACTAACTCAGCTTACTGACTTTTAATGCCATGTCTTCCAGCAAAAATTCCTTTCCCACTCACTCAAAGATTCAGAGCTATGCTACAAAATGGGATTGACCTAAGCACTGTTGATGTCAGCTATGTCAGCAGTCGTTCCTGGTATAACTCTATTTCTTTCGGAATAGATGTGTTTTTCTTCTCCTAAATCCTTTCTCTTCAGATTTTCCTTGAAATACATTTTGTTCATTAAGAACATACGATAATCTTGCATTTTGGATCAGGTACTTTCTAAATCTGCTTGGGTTGAGGGGTCTATTCAGCCTTATTCTGGGTGACGAAAATGGTCAGTATCACATGCACGTGCTTGCAGGCACACAATCATAAAAAATTGAATATACCTTTGGGTGAAAGTTTAATGACAGACTTAACTATTATTGGCTGGTTGCTGATTTGTGTTTTGCTTATGCAGCAATGGATGACACACAGCGCATGATGCAAATGGGTGGCTTTGGTATGGATCCAACAAAGGTATGTTTCTCTTATTTCTGTTCAGATTGACATCAAGGATTTGACAGAATTTTGTATTTCTTCAATGAACCATGTATCTAAAGTTTGATGAGCATTGATATGCTAACCACGATTCATAATAACTTATGTGCCACCGCATTAATTGTCATCTACTTTTGCCATCTACTTTTGGATCACCATACTCATAATGAGCATGGCTGCATGCTCTCTTTAATCTTCTTCCCCTGTAACCTCTGAAAGAGTGGTCGTATTCTTTTGGCTGTTGAAGTACATCAGTTTCATGCATTGTTTCAATGGTTGCTTTGCTTTGTGTTGCAAATTTGCAATCAACCTAGTCACCAGAAAAATAAGCCACTATAGTATCATTTTCAATGCTCTAAAAAGCGGTTTTAGTACGCCCGCGGTCAGGAGCGAATGACGTTTAAATGGTTTAAACTCCGATTAAACGGTTTACACATTTTATTAATTTTTTAATATAAATAATATTACAATACTTAAAACATTCAAAAATGATTTAAATGAGCCCAAAAGCCCAGCCCAAGACCAAGCCCAAGCCTAGCTCTTTTTTTTTTCTTTTTCTTCTTCAAATGAGCCCGAACCCAAAAGCCCAAAAAAACCTTATATTTTCTCTTCCTCTCTCTGCTACCGAAAGAGAGAGGAGCAGAGAGAGAGAGAGAGAGGAGATCGGAGATTGGAGGGGAGATCCGACGGCGACAACTAGAGGTGATCCAACAACAACTTCTAAGAAGACATCAGAGAGGAGATCCAACGACAACTTTGCGGAGATCGGAGACGGTGGCGACTTCGCAGCGGAGATCGCAGAGGAGATCCAACGATGACGGACGAGATTCACTAACACGACGGCGAGCAAAGAGAGAGATTGGCGATGACGGCGATCAGAGAGGAGACCGGTGACCAGATCCACCACCAACGACCAGATCCACCACCGATGACAACCATGGCGACGAGATCCATGACCACGACGGGAGCAGATCTAGCAGGTTCTTTTATTAATTATACTACACGTTTTACGTTGTTTAAGTTTTTTTTGGCCTGAACGATTGACCTGGGTGATTTTCCGAATTCGTACATGTTTTCCTAACGAAAACGTTTAATTGGGCTTTTAAGCGTTCATTAAAAACGATTTTGTAGAACACTAATCACTTCTGTCGGTGCAAATCAATGGCAAAAGGTGTTTTTCTTCGTCTTCCAAAGATTTGAAAGTCAGTCTGTCCAACCCATCACCTAATTTTAGATGCTTTGATTAACTTTAGTGCTGATTTTGATATCTATTCAATAGTTCACATGACATGTTTTGGTTTGGGACTGTTTCGTTAATGAGTTGCAATATCAAATTTGACATAATTGTTCACGTCTATGAAAGGTATTAAAATGTAAGTATTGCAAAGATATTTTATCTGATCCAGGACAACGAAGGGTTGTATCAAGTCAAGAAGAAGAAAAATGAAAGAGTTAGTGTGGCGATCTCTATTCACATGAACTATAACTTGGTAACCATGGGTTATTGTTTGTGTATCCCTTTTCTTTCTTTAAATATCTCATTTCTTGACATATCTAGGTTATGCATTAGATCCTTTGTTAAAGAAATTAGGTTTGTAATCAATTAGGAAGATCAGGCCTTATGAGTTCTTTTGGAATTGTGTTTCTGAGTTTGTGAATCAATCTCACGAAACTTTGAGATTCTCCTTGCTTTGTTTCTTAGTCTAATCAATGTTTTAAAAAGTAGCTTGTGCGGGCGCTTTGGTGGAGGTGGCCCCAAGGCCGTGCCTTGGGGCATATGGGGCAGATTAGGTATGCCAAAAAAAAAAAAGAAAAGAAAGGCGCACCTTAGCCCATCATATGTCACTCGGTCGTTGCTTCCACTTTTATTACCTTGATGTTGTTGCTTGGGGCCTGCCCCTTCGTGTACTGTCATCAAGAGAGAGAGGGAGAGGTGGGTGGGCCGGGGGGGGGGGGGGGGGGGGGGG
>JAVJIF010024561.1:0-60520 GCA_038442645.1 Agave tequilana
GTGAGAAGTGGTATGGAAGTGTTATCTTCTCCCCATGATCTTGATTTACTATCATCCCCTGCTTTATCGAAATTTCGAGGACAAATTTTTTATAAGTTAAGTAGAATGTAATATCCCCTATCTAATAATACTGTATTTTTTATTTTTCTAAAGCATTTTATTTATTTTACTGGTTATTTTATTATTATTTGTTCTTCTTAGTATTGCGTGTTTCGTTATGATTATAATTATTATTTCTATTGTTATGGTTATTTTAATTATTATTAGTATATTGTTAACTATTTATTATTATTATTATATTACTGTTATGTATTGGTATTACAGTTGTTAATTATTATTACTAGAGTATTATTTTAGTATTTTAATTATTATTATTATTTCTATTCTTATTTGGTTAATTATTATTATATTTATCATCATTATTATTATTAATATTTACCTAAATTATTATTTTCTCTCCTTAATTCTTTTCCCATACCTATTTATCTAAACCCGAAACCCACCACCCAATAACCTAAAACCCAAAACCCAATCCCCATAATCCTATCTTAATTAAATTAGGTCTTAACTACCTAATCCAAATCCTATCTAATCAATCTTTATCCTTGCAAAGCAAATCATAAATCTAGGAAATTCTAATCTAAATCCTAAAAAAAATCATATATAATCCTAACTTACTCAAAGCTAATATTATTTTTAAAATCAGAATCTTAATTAATTCTATTTTAAACTACTAAGTCAACAGTTTGAATCCAACTGAAATTCTGATTTTTAAAATTCCTAATAACCTATAAAAGCCTAAAACTACTTCTTTTCCTATCTCCAAAGAAAAATCAAGACCCAATGCTCCCCACCTCCTTCTTTCTTTCTGCTCAATCGGAGCATGAATAAAAAGATCTTAAAGTATAGAGATTGAGGAACATGATAGAGGAGATCAAATCCAGTAAGTAATTATTTTCTCAAAATTTATTTGATATAAATAGTTTATTAAAATTCATGTCTACACCATGATCTCCATGAATATTTTTTATATATCAAAACCCAATCTAAAATCCAACTAAAATACATGTGAGGATATACTAACCGATATTTTAATTACATATTTTTTTCAAAATTTTTACAGCAAAAGATTCAAAAAATAAAAAAAAGGGAATTTCGGACCAGGCCTGGGCCTGGGCCACTAGACATATGTATAAAAAAAAGAAAGAAGAAAGAAAAAAGAATTGCATATTAAAATAATTAGCTTAAAATATCAAAAAAATAGAGAAAAATATATATAATAGTCTATAATAATTCTACTTTCTATGATAAATTTTTTTAGATAAATAACAACATGAATTAACTCAAATCACCAATTTTAAAGCCATTTTTCCTTAATGGTAATTTAGACCCGTAAGTATTTTAATGGTATTAAACATTTGATAAAAAAGTAGAAATTAGTTTTAAAATTAAACCTATTAAATTCATTTGACTCAGAGAACCATATTTTCCAATCCTCAACCCAATTAATCAAGATTAAACCACTTATAACTCTCAAGTAGAACATCTTTTAAAAATCTAACATATCTATTGAAATGAACCATATAGACTTATCGGGGCCTATAATTTCAGTGCATTGGACTTGGATCAAGTTCCGGTGAGTGATCTTTTTCCTCCTGCAGTTAAAGAAGGATTTTGTGATATAATTTTATTTTGTTATGTAATTTCGCTACTAAAATTTACTGAGATGATACTTGTAAGTATTTGCTCTATATTATTTTCTTATTCACCATTGTCAGGTATATACACACATACGTATATATGTTACTTGCCTTATTTCATGTGACCATCTGCTTTATTTTACCTGTATGAGTACCTGTATCATTTCATGTGATCATCTGACTTATTTTACTAGTGTGATTACATGTATTCCTTCAAGAGACATCGATGAGTGCTCATCCTATTTAGTTAGTTCATATGAGTGTTTATCAATATCATTACATGTGTAGAGGATTATTATTTTTGATTCTAGGCTAGTTATCGTACACCTTAGATTATGACTTGAATTGATTTGAGATTATCCTGGTTCATATTTGCAGAATTATTTGAGGTACTTATCGGACATTTATTTAATGATACTTCAGACGAGAATTTATTTAGACAATAAAGATGGATTAAGTAAGATGTTACCTTAAGATTAATTTATCTGGATGCTTGGATTTACATATAGACCTAGAGTTCAACTTGAGATTTACATGAACACCTTAATTTTGATCTATCACATAATACTGATTTTGAATTATTAGTTGGAAGTATTTTATTTGGATATATTCACTGACAAATTATCTGAGTAATGATGTTTATTGATATCGAGGTTGAGTACAGAGACTTTCTAGATTTCATGTAGCTTCAGGATGTCCCACTCCTTAGTTATTATCTTGATTGTGATTGAAATTATTGGTGATGTAATTTAAACTATAATTATAGTTAGATCTTGGATTTGACTGGTTCATGATGGTATTTTAACGAGTGGATATCTGAGTAACATTATTAGTTGATTTGAATATTCTTATTGAAGGTAAAACATGTGAGAGTGTAGTTAGATATTGATGATTAATTAATTTAGAGATTCTTTATTAAAAGAATGAGATATTGGACTTGGATTTGCTAGTGACTCGATTGAGTTGAAGTTGACCTTGCGTCAAGGAGTAGACGTAGATTGGTTTGACCTGGCCTAGTGGCATGTATATGCATAATTGACTAGTTACTTGGATTTCTTGATATTGTGTTTGAACTTAAAGGAAGTGAGAGTGTGTAATGGTCTTAATTAAGATTGAATAGTGATGATTGGTTAGATATAGATGAGTATATATTTTATGTATTGAGACTTGGATATATCGATGACTTTGAGGATCTGAGTTGACTAAATATTTTGCCGGGATTATTCTATTCATACCCGTAGGTCATTACTTATTCTGAATATCATGATTTACCTGAAAAACTTGACTGATTATACAAGATATTTACCTGATAATTATAATGTCCATGTTATCATAATTGCTGGGAAATATTGTATACGGTAACAACACTCTCATGTTATACTTGTTATATGTCCTGTTATACCGATATCCTGTTCACTGACAGTATATATCACGTTATACCGGTATCCTGATTACACATGTTGACGTTGTTACCCACCGAGTTATCCCAGTAATCTAAGTAACATGCACATTAAATAATCTTGATAAACTAATAACATGACATTAAACAACTTACACTGGATTGAAGAAATTGATGGAGGAGACAACGTCTGTATTTTAGGTGGACCTAATATATAGGTTGCGTAGCCGAAAGAAGGTTCCACTGCAGGGTTCCCGAGGGGTGACTGACAGCCCGTCTTGTTCTTGTTCCTGTTATAAATGTTCCTGACTACCTTGTGGTAGGGTCTGATTCAGCGCTAGGAGTCTGGGCCGTGGTCCTGAGTATTACGGGACTTACCTAAAGCATGAACAATATCTCCAACCGATCAGTTTTAATAACTTACGACCTCGATTGTCACATGTGATAGGTGTAGTATGGGATGCATCTATTACAGGTGGCAATTGGTATTCGTTGATATAATAAATAATAACTGAATGTCTTTGCCTGGTACATGTAAGTATGTTGGGCACCCGATGTTACACCTGACCTGATTAGACATCTGACTCTAGTACTAACTGACTCTACCCGCCTGATATATAGATTGTGATAGACACCTGATTGAATATCTGACTGAACATATACTCTACTGTGTGCTATCTATATTACTGTTTATTTACTTTATTCAAGCCATTTCTTATTCCAGTATATATATTTTCATTATATGCTCACATGTTATATGCACATGCACCTTCCAGTTTATTCTTATACATTCACTAGGAGTTCTGACTCCCTAGATTTACATATCCAGATTTGCGGCTATTTTTTGTTGATCAGGTATTTGGAGAGGATTATATGCGTTCCGAGGAGCTGGAGTCTCTCTTTTATTGATTATATATATTCTTACTCTTATATTCATGTTATTTCCTAATTCTATCTATATCGCATCTCGTTGCCATTTCTTTCCTTATCTGCAATCATTGTGTTAGATATTTATATATCATATTACAGCAATATTGATTTATCATAGTAGATTTTATAGGTTATTCAGGTTACTTTAGGTTTAGCATATATGCATGAGGTATTTTCCTTGCGTATATATGTCGCCGACTCTCATCGCGACTCTGTTTCCACGTATTTTGGGAAGCGGGGCATGATAGGTTTTCTTGGCATCAGAGCCAGGTTTGACATAAAAAGAGACCTATTTCATACCTGTAACCTGAGACAGTTATATTTATGCTGTAATAAACATATACTATTCACATGATGATACTGAGTCCACTTGAGAATTGATCGTCCTCCTCTTTGGAATCTATCTCTTGAATCTTTTGATATCCCTAATTCTAACTCTTCTTCTAGTGTAATCTTGCCTCCATCTTGATTCTTATTCTTCTTTCCGATTTCATTTCCTAATTTTATCTCTTGGAATTGGTCACTCTATTCTGAAGCCAGTAATAAAGATCAGAGCGCACATCAAAAGTGAGTTGACCCATGATACAGTGAGAAGCGACATGGAAGTTTTATCTTCTTCCTTGATCTTGATTTACTATCATTCCCTACTTTATCAAAATTTTGAGGACGAAATTTTTATAAGTTGGGTAGAATGTAATATCTCCTATCAAATAATAATGTATTTTTTATTTTTCTAAAGCATTTATTTTATTTTATTGGTTATTTTATTATTATTTGTTATTCTTAGTATTGAGTATTTTGTTATGATTATAATTATTATTCCTATTGTTATAGTTATTTTTATTATTAGTAGTAGTATTGTTAAATATTATTGTTATTAATATTATTATTATGTATTGGTATTATAGTTGTTAATTATGATTACTAGAGTATTATTATTAGTATTTTAATTATTATTAATTATTTCTATTATTACTTGGTTAATTATTATTATTTATCATCATTGTAAGTATTAATCTTATTGCCCGACTTATTATTTTCTCTCCTTGATTATTTTCCCCACACCTATTTATCTAAACCCGAAACCCACCAACCCAATAATCATAACCTAAAACCCAATTCCCATAATCCTATCTTAATTCAAATTATAGGTCTTAACTAACTAATCCAAATCCTATCTAATCAAATCTTTATCCTACCAAACCAAATCATAAATCCAGGATAATCTAATCTAAATCCTAACAAAAATCATATCTAATCCTAACTTACTCAAATCTAAATATTATTTTTAAAATCATAAACTTTAATTAATTCTATCATAAACTACTAAGTCAAATAGTTTGACCCAACTGAAATTCTAATTTTTAAAATTCCTAATAACCTATAAAAAGCCTAAAACTACTTCTTTTTCTACCCCCAAAGAAAAACTATGATCCAACTCTCCCCACCTCATTCTTTCTTTTCGCCTCAAGCAGAGCATGAACAAAATGGATCTAGAAGTGCAGAGATTGAGAAAACGTGATAGGGGAGATCAATCAAAGTAAGTAATTTCTTTTATCAAAATTTATTTGATATAAATAGTTTATTAAAAATCATGTCTATACCATGATCTCCACGAATATTTTTTATACACCAAAACCCATTCTAAAATTCAACTAAAATACATGTGAGGATATACCAACCCATATTTTAAATTACATATTTTTTCAAAATTTTTTAAGCAAAATATTTCAAAAAAATAAAAATAAAGGGGAATTTCGGACTAGGCCTGGGCCTGGCCTGGTCTGGCCTGGACTTGGGTTGGGCCACTAGACATATGTATAAAAAGAAAAGAAAAAAAGAAAGAAGAAAGAAGAATTGCATATTAAAATAATTAGCTAAAAATATCTAAAAATAGAGAAAAATATAAACAATAGTCTACAATAATTCTACTTTCTATGATAATTTTTTTTAGATAAATAGCAACATGAATTAACTTAAATCACCAACTTTAAAGCCTTTTTTCCTTAATGATAAATTTAGACCCTTTAAGTATTTTAATAGTTTAAAGTCTACTAAAAATCTGGCAAAAATTAGCAATTGGTTTAAATTAAACCTATTAAATTCATTAGACTCAGAGAACCATATTCTCAAACCCCAAACCAATTAATCAAGATTAAAACACCTTATAACTCTCAGGTATAACATCCTTTTAAAAATCTAACAATTTCTATTGAAATGAACTTTGTATATTTTTCGGGCATTTATGATTTCAGTGCTTTGAACTTGGGATCGAGTTTAGGTGAGTGTTCTTTTTCTCCTTAAGTAAATAAGAATTTCGTGATAAATGATTTTATTTTGTCATGTAATTGCGCTACTAAAATTTACTGAGACGATACTTGTAAGTATTTGTTCTTGTATCAATTTCTCATTCACAATTGTCAGATATATATATATATATATATATTATATATATGTTACTTGCTTTATTCATGTGACCATCTGCTTTATTTTACCTATATGAGTACATATATCATTTCATGTAATCATCTGACTTATCTTACTAGTGTGATTATATGTATTCCTTAATGAGATATCGGTGAGTGCTCATCCTATTTAGTTAGTTCATATGAGTGTTTATCAATATCATTACATGTGTGGAGAATTATTATTTTTTGATTCTAGGTTAGTTGTCGTACACTTAGACTATAACTTGGATTGATTTGAGATTGCCTGATTCATATTTGCAGACTTATTTGAGGTATTTATCAGATATTTATTTAATGATACTTCAGACGAGAATTTATTTAGACAATAAAGATGGATTAAGTAAGATGTTATCTTAAGATTAATTTATCTTGATGCTTGGATTTACGTATGGACCTAGAGTTTAACTTGAGATTTACATAAATACCTTACCTTGATTTTGATCTATCACATAATACTGATTTTAGATTATTAGTTGCAAGTATTTTATTTGGATATATTACTGATGAATTATCTGAGTAATGATGTTTATTGATATCGAGATTGAGTACAGAGACTTTGTAGATTTCATGTAACTTGAGGATATCCCACTCCTTAGTTATTATCTTGATTGGGATTGGAACTATTGGTGATGTAATTTAAATTATAATTATAGCTAGATCTTGAATTTGACTGGTTCATGATGGTAGTTATATTAGTTGATATTTGAGTGAAATTATCAGTAGATTTGATTATTCTTATTGATGGTAAAATAGGTGAGAGTGTGGTTAAATGTTAATCATTGATTAATTCGGAGATTCTTTTCTAAAAGAATGAGATATTAGACTTAGATTTGTTAGTAAACTCGATTAAGTTGGAGTTGACATTGGGTTGAGGAGTGGACGTAGATTGGTTTGACCTGACCTAGTGGCATGTATATGCATAATTGACCAGTTATTTGAATTTCTGGATCTTGTGTTTGAACTTAATGAAAGTGAGAGTGTGTGTTGGTCTTAATTAAATTGGATAGTGATGATTGGTTGGATATAGATGAGTATGTATTTTATATATTGAGACTTGGATATATCAATGACTTTGATGATCTGAGTTGACTAAATATTTTACCCGGATTATTCTATTCATACCAGCAGGTCATTACTTATTCTAAATATCACGATTTACCTGAAAAACTTGACTGATTATACATAACATTTACCTGATAACTATAATGTCAATGTTACCACAATTACTGGAAAAATATTGTATACAGTAACAACACTCTCATGTTATACTTGTTACTTGTCCTGTTATACCGGTATCTTATTCACTGACATTATATATCCTGTTATACCGGTATTCTTATTACACATGTTGATGTTGTTACCCACTGAGTTATCCTAGTAATCTAAGTAACATGCACATTAAATAATCTTGATAAATTAATAACATGACATTAAAAAACTTACACTAGGATTGGAAAAATTGATGGAGGAGACAATGTCTGTATTTTGGGTGGACCTAAGATATTGCTTGCGCAGCTGAAAGAGGGTTCCACTGTAGGGTTCCCGGAGGGTGACTGACACCCCGTCCTATTCTTGTTTCTATTATACATGTTCCTGACTACCTTACGGTAGGGCCTGGTTCAGCGCCAGGAGTCTGGGTCATGGTCCTGGGTATGCACGGGACCCACATAAGCATGGACAATGTCTCCAACCGATCAGTTTCAATAACTTAGGACCTCGATTGTCACGTATGATAGGCGTAGTTGGGATGCGTCTATTACCAGTGGCAATTGATGTTCGCTAACATAATAAATAATATTGTACTATAACTGAATGCCTTTGCTTGGTACATGTTTGTATGTTGGACACCCGATGTTATACCTGACCTGATTGGACATGTGACTCTAGTACTCTACCCGCCTGATATATAGATTGTGATAGACACCTGATTTAATACCTGACTGGACACATACTCTATTATGTGCTATCCACATTACTGTTTATTTACTTTAATCATGCCATTTCTTATTCTATTATATATATTTTCTTTACCTGCTCACATGTTATATGCACATGCACTTTTCAGAAGTTCTGACTTTCTATGTTTGCATATCTAGATTTGTGGCTATTTATTACTAATCAGCTATTTGGAGAGGATTACATGCGTTGCGAGGAGCTGGAGTCTCTCTTTTCTTGATTATAGGTATTATTGCTCTTTATTCATGTTATTTCCTGATTCTATCTATATCGCTTCCCATTGTATTTCTTTCCTTTATTCATCTGCTATCATTGTGTCAGATATTTATATATCATATTGTAGTGATATTGTTTTATCATAATAAATTTTATAGCTTATTCTGGTTACTTTAGGCTTAGCATATATGCAGGGGGTATTTTTCTCGCGTATATACGTCGCTGACTCTCGTCGCGACTCCGTTTTCACATATTTGGGAAGTGGGACATCTTGAGAACGCCTTCTCTAAGAGTCCCTCTTAGGCCCTGTACGTTCAAAGCTCCAACTGAAGTCAAATTCTTTCTCAACTGAAGTACATACATCACATCCTTTAACTCTCTTATCATTCCATCAAACAACTTGATGCGGACTATACCTCTCCCTTCAATGCAGACTGATACCACTTGTTACGCCCTCTGGAGGAATTCTCATTCGCCAATCATTAAGATCACCGCACCAAATGCTGAGTCAATCACAAATATTGCACGAAACCATTATACAAAGAGGAAACAAACAAATTTGATGAGGTTCGATACTTTCCTACGTCCTCGAGGCAGAAGGGAGAACATATTATTCAAACAACTGAGTTATAAAGGTTATAAAATTGATCCGAAGATTCAAATTGAGAATTTACACAATTCGCCATACTCTCAAACAAACTAACTCTAGAACTCTCCAATACAATTCACCTCTCTCAAAAATGTTACTCATCAATGAGGACAATAACCCTCTTTATATACCCACAGAGTCCACGAAGAAAAGAACCAAAAACTCTGAAATTGGATCAGAAACAAATTTCGAAACTGACTCGGATACTCCAACTCAAATCGTTGTTGATAACTGATGAGGCCTGTCGACAGTCTGAGACATCCCCTACTTTCTGTAAATCGCTGTCGACAACACTCCATACGCCTGCCGACAGCTCCAACTTTCTGTTGTTCAAAAATATTGAGCTGTCGAAAGCTACTGCTTCAACTCTTCTTCTTCATCTCTCTTGACCATATTTCTACTGGGTTAAAAAAACATGATTTAAATCTCTCCCCTACAATATCCCATTATCAGACCTCACATTCTTGTGAGTCCTCAGTAGTCCTCAGTAGGTGTGAGAGGGTTTTAGTTCCATTTTGTTTTACATCTTAGTTTCAATTTTCACCAGAATTAAATGTCATATGAGAAAAAAGAGAATGATATGTTGTTATAAGTGGCATGAGCCATCCTCTATAAAAACCAAAACCAAGAACTCGAAAAAGAGCAAGATCCATCTCGCACGACAAAAAACCAATAATCTTATCTTGAAGCACTTCTTTACTCTCATTCTGCGATTTTCTTTGAAGAACATTAGTTGATGCATTTGATTTATTGTTTTGTTTATCATTCTCTGTTAATCTTTGCTCCAGAGAGCGTCGTCTCTATAGATAGGCTAGATTTCTTCACACTAGATCATTGTATATGTTTGTTTAAGAATTGCTTCGTGTATCGTCACCTTTATATTTGCTTCCTTTATCATATTAGCATGTTTCACTGGCATCAATTTATCTATCTTATTTTGCCCTACCTTTGGTGTTTGTACTTCCTTTTTTTTCAGCTATTTATTATTTTTTATCTGCTACTCACATCAAAGTTATTTCTTGTTTCTAGCCACATCTTCATACATTATCCTATGTATTTTATACTAAGCTAATACTTACCATATTATATATTGTTAGATTTTCCTGGAAGTCTATTTTTCAAAGGTTCTAGTTGGCTCAATATGAGATAAGCGGTGAGAGCTACAGTTTGTTGCCACAAATTATGTGGAAATTTCAGATTGTAAGCTAGTTCTTTCAGTCAGAATGTTTTGGTGCGATAAACACATTTATTGGAAACTAATTAACTCCTCAAAACAAAAACTAAAATTTTAGGTGTGGCTAAAACAATATTTATGAAAAAATTATTTTTAAGCTTCTCCCTTTGCCACTGAGGACAAAAAACAGGGGTAAAAGATTAAAAAAATAAAGAAAAATAAAATGCTTTGGTAAAAGCCAAAAGCAGGAACACCGCTAGTAAACGAAACCTCCAAACCGAGAAATGAGCTGGCAGATGGTGTCAACGGCAGCCCACTGAATCCTTTTTGATCTGCATGCCTTGTACTTTTCACATTTGGATCTTCCACATTATTTGTATGTGCTTGAATTGACATGTCAGAATACAGTTATTTTTGGACAATAGTAATTATGATATGAGAGGAACAACGGATTTCTTGTTGTATAGTAAGAAAGACTTGTCCCCCTTTTTGATACATTGTACATTACACGAGGCTATTTCCTACAAGATTGCTTTGATAATACTTTATACTATTAGAAGAGTTTTTTTTTCCTCATATGCATAACCGACACCAATTTTTTTTATACAAAAGTAACACTCATGGGTCTCCTAAAATGGTATTCAACATTCCTTAGCAACGAGGGTTTGTATGCATTACGTGTATAGAAAAGCATGTATGTACATATATCAGGTTTTTGGTGTGCCTTATAACCAGTGAATCATTGGGTATCTCATAACATAAAAAACAGGCAGTGAAGTAGGTTACAAAATCATTTTTGATCTTCTATAGACCATTTGTATTTTTACCGAGTGAAAATGATTTGATGAACTTTTAATAAGTATTTCCATTAAATTGGACAAAGTTAGGGATTTTCCATACTTATTTTACCTTTTTTTTCCAATGACAACAACATAATTATTTAGTTTTTCTTTTTTTTTATTTTCTTGACAAATGTTTTTTTTCCTAGTTTAGCAAAAACAGCACAATTAGCAACTAAATTTTCAATATCTTTCTAAAGATTTTTGTGTTGTTTAGATCTTTACAACTAGAGTGATAGAGGTTTGACTCATTGATAAAAGAGCGAGATTAGATTATGAAAGATTCTAAATTCAAGACCGAATTAAGTATTTTGTCTAACAAAACTCTACGTAAACTAGAGATATGATATGTCATGCCACGCTTCCCAAAATATGTAGAAACGGAGCGGGAGGTGAGTCGGTGACGTATACACGCGAGGAGAATACCCCACGTATACACGCTAAGCCTAAAGTAACCTGAACAAGCTACATAATCACTATGAATTAACATCACTGCAATAATGCATATAATGTCTACACCTGATCTCAGATGAAAAGTCTAACATACAGAAATCATGGAATAACAGCTGGAATAAAGAAAGGAAAGAATATCAGATTAGGTAGAGAGAGACTCAGCTCATCGCAGCATGTACGATCTCAACGAAACCTGATTAAAGAATAAAATGTCTAATATCTAGACGTGCAAATTCAGGGTCGTCAGAAGTAACCTAATGAGTGTATAAGAAAAGGGAAGTGCTCGTGCATATAAATGGTGTGTACAATAACAACATAATAAACTAGAAATAAAAGATAACTGAATAATCAATATCTTGAATAGAAAGTAGTAAAGTCGGTCAGTACAAAATCAGATGTCCAAATCAGGTCATGTGTGGTGTCTATCATGGTTTATATATATATGTAGTCAGGTGATTATAGTCAGTCACAATACATTATAATAGTATATCATTATTAATTATGTCAGCGAATACCAACTACCACCTGTAATAAATGCATCCCATATTACGCCTATCACACGTGTCAATCAAAATCCTATGTTATTGAAACTGATTGGTTGGAGACATTGTCCATGATTTAAGTGGGTCCCGTACATACTCGGGACCACGGCTCAGATGCCTGGCTGAACCAGGCCCTACCGCCAGGTAGTTAGTAACAGTAACAATACTCACAATATCACTGTGGAACAATACTCACAGTAACACTATGGAACAATAAACAGATGGGATGTCAGTCATCCCCCGGAACCCAGTAGTGAAACCGTAAGTCGGTTGCGCAAACCTGTATCCTAGGTCTACCAAAATACAGACGCTGTCTCCTCCATCAATTTTTCCAATCCCAGTGTAAATTATCTTTTTACATTATTATTAGTTCAGTTAAATAATTAATATTTATGGACTTATAATGCTGGGACGATACGATGACAGTAATGGTACAGTATAACAATCAACAATAATTGTATACATGGTGAACCATAATAAGAACAGTCAACGGTAATAGTAACCGTGTATACAATAAACGATAGGACTGTACAGGATGTTACGGTCAAACATTCTTTCCCAGTAATATTTCAGTAACATGAATAATATACTAGTAACATTGCAGATACTAACTCTGAAATCTGCAGTCTCATTTAGAATATATATAGATCTCATCTGTCTGTATTAAGATAAATCAGTAACTTATCTGACCAACTCATAGTCACAATAACAATCACTTTGAATATCAAACATTAAATCCAAATCAAAATATCCGATATAGTAAACCACAAGTCCACTAAATACGTAATCAACCTTTTCATCATATCAATCTACTATGATCCTCTAAGTTATCAAATAACTGAGATCCAACAATAACTGTTATCAAACTCTAGATATATATTAACACTATATCAATGAAAATCACACTCATAATAACTTAATCTCTGAAACCGAATAACTAAAGTAGTCAAGAACCAATTATGAAACACTGGTAATACCCTCGAGATCAATAAGAATACCGAGTTCACAGATAAAGAAAAGAACACCCTCAAGCAACGTGGAATCTAGAATACCTCCACGTCCGATAGTCAACATCAACAAGATCATTGATACTCAAACATTATAATCAGGGTAAGGCTGAAAATATTCACAACTATAAATTTAACTATGTCAATTCATCATAACACTAATCAAAAACCTCTGAAATAAAGCCGAGCTCATGTCAATCAACTCAATAGCATATCCCTCCTCTAAATGATCAATATATATATTCATCTTTTAAGTCATTGACATATCCAAGTCCCAACACATAAAATATATAATCATCTATATCTAACCAATCATCACTATCCAATCTGATTAAGATCATTATATATTCCCACTTCCATCAAGCTCAATCACAATATCCAGAATTCAAGTAACTAATCAATTATGTATATACGGGTACCACGCCAGGTCAACCTAATCTACGCCTATTCCTCAACCCAAGGTCAAGTCCGCCATGATCGAGTTCACTTATCAAGTCCAATGTAAAGAATATCAATTTCAGGTCAATTCCAACTCTAACTAAGTCAATGCTAATTCAAGTCAGCAAATCAGTCTATCAGTTAAAGAAATGTCATATCAACACTTCCTCAATATCCGCAGGAGTTCTAATCGGAATAATCACCAACAACTGTTGACAAACACTATGCATAAGATAGATCCTCTATCCTCAAATATGAAGAAGGTCAACTGATCAGTAGATTGGATAAAGTCACAGTATAAAATATATCTCAACTAGTCCTGAATCAATAGTGGTAAATAACTACACATGAAATGATGCTAATAAATACTCAGTTCAACAAAATAAATATAGTCAATGTTTACTTATATCTCATGAAGTATACGGGTAAACATACTGGTAAAATACATCAAATAGTTACATGAAATGATAAGAGAAAAATACAAATGCCTGTTTACAACGGAAAATAAGAAAATAAGATGTAAGCAAACACTCACATGAAATGACGCGGTTTCGGAACCGAATCACCGTCTGGTCTTCACTGTACAACATGTACTGATCTATGGATCATTCCATAGATCGGTCTTAAAATCGCCATTATATCGGGTCCAGAATAGGTACAAATCTGAATCTCCCGTTACCAAGTTCGGATCGTCCGAGAGAGTCTGAAACATTGTAATATGCAACCACATGCATATGTAAACACACGTACACATAGATACACATGAACACACTCAAACACAAATATACACGAGTACATACATATAAAAATATGCACACATATACATATTGTATTTATATATATATATATATACACACACACACATACCCACGCACACATGCATTAATAAAAATCACTCAAATAAAGAGCCACACACAAAATACTCATGCACACTGCAAGCACACACCAACAATATATACATGTACATTCCATCATGTATTATTTACACCACAGTTAATTCACAGCACACACTTAAATTAACAAACACACCATTCCCATTAATATCCCCTTACATTAAAACATGCATGCACATTATTACACTATACACATACATAATTCACAGGGAGAGGGAACATGGCAACCACGCAGCAGGGTGACTTGCGGCGCGCCGATGGAGGCTCTGGCAGAGGCGGCGGAGGCTGCGGAGGAGGTCGACGGATAGAGGATGTCGCCAGGAAGGGCGTGAGTACGTTCGCGCTCGCCAACGACGATCGACGGCGATCCACGGAGAGGTGAAAGATGCCATCCCATACATGAATATAACACACATTATTAATATGCCCAAGCAACACATCCATTAAATTTACAGCGAGAGAGAAAAAGAGCTCACGCCTGGGGGAGGCTTGCGGCGCTCCAACGGAGGGGCGGAGGCCACAGAGGATGTCAATGGATAGTGGGTCTCCCCAGGAAGGGCGCAGATACGTTCGTGCTCGCCGACGGCGATCAACGACGACTCACGGAGAGATGGAAGATGGCTCAGAGGATGCTGTAGAGGGGGTTGGAGGGTGTTGATTCCATCTCATGCAGAATATTTCTACGCCACACGAACCATGCGAGCCCCATAAAATAACAACAACATACATATCTAAAAACATGTTGTAGGTGGGTCAGTGATGCAAGGGAGGGAAAGGACAGTGGCAAGGGGGTAGGCCGGGGGTGGAACGGCCATGGGCTGCGAGGGGCTGGTGGGCGTGATGGGGCTGTGCACGCAGTTGAGGGCGCTGCTGTGGGTGGAGACAGAGCAATGCTGGGAGAGAGGAGGCGCTGCCGGGCTGTTGTCGGTGGGTGCGCTACAAGGGGAGTGTAGATCAGAGGGGGGCCTGTTGTGGGTGGTGGTAGCCAACAGGGAGGGGTGTCGCGCTGCCACTGGAAGAGGCAACCTGGGGGTGGAGCTCAGCACTAGGGTACTTGGGTGGCAAGTGGGGAAGATTAAGGAGATATGTATATGGTTTAGTTTAGATAGGATAAGGTAGATGAGGATTTGAATTAGGATTTGTTATGATGTGGGTTTAGAAAAGATTTGAGTGGATTGGTGGGTTGTGGGTAAAGTGGACCATGGGCTATGGGTTTCTGGTCTGAAGTATGATCAAAGAAGTGGAAATAGAAACGGGTATGGGTAAGAGTCAAGGAATGGAAAAATACTACCATCATTAATAATAAATAACAACAACAATAATAATTATCAATAATAATGATAATACTAATAATTATAATAATAAGTAATAATCATAACAAAATAATAATCACAATTAGTACTAAACAGAGTAATAAATAATAATATCAATAATAATGATAATAGTGAAATAATAATAGAAACAACTACTACTAACAATAACAATTAATAATAACAATAATAATAGAATTAATAGTAATAAGTAATAACAATATTAATAAGTAATAATGGTAATAATATGTATAATCCAAATTACCATTTAATCTTTTAAAAATAATTTGTATATTTAACAATAATAATAAGTCATAAATCAAGTTACTTAATAATAATAAATAGAATAATAAATAAGAAAAATAAGTACTTTTAAACTGGGGATATTACATGATCTATGGAATTACTCTTCTTGCTATTGTGATTACTTTTCTGACTATTATCTCGAAGGAGTTATATTTGCAAATAAGAAGAATATTTTTGAAAATTTTTTGTGGTTGAAAATTTTAGAAAACCATGTTCTTAAACATTTAGAAACTTTAGTTATGTTATATACGTAGGAGAGGTGCCAAAAAGTTCAGTATAACTTTTTACAACAAAATTTCAATATAAGTTAATACTCACTTCTAATTTATTCATTTTTCCTATGTGTAGTTACAAACTCTTCAAATTGACTATATATCAAGTAAGAAACTAGTAGTTGTTTAAGGTTGGATGATAATAATTTACTGGTTTCTTGTGGTTGGATGCAAAGGTTCAAACCGTAGATGGTTTTGGTTTAACAGGCTAGGAATCCACATAAACTAAAACGAAAAACCCTTGTTACAATCTTGGATCCAACCTAACCAAAAGAAACAAGAGAAAGCTTAACACTAAAAGAAAAATAAAAAGAGTATTTGTGGATGAGCTAATTTTAGGGGATCACAATCGAACTTCATAGAGGATAAATTACTATAGTTTGATGTCATACGAGAGAGAACCATAAGGCCTATCATTCTATACAAACATAATAATAATTTTTGAGTTGAACCCTAAAATTGGAAAAAGAAGAAGAAGAAAAGAAGCTAAACATGAAAATTTAAAAAGAAAGTAAAAATATAGTCCTTCTTCACAATGAAGAACTCAGAACTCAGAACATTGTTACTTAGTTTAGAAACTATCATCGCCTGCATGAATCTTGTGCAGTTAAATCACTCCCAAATCTCCTTTCTTTCTAATTATCACTGTCATCCACCATAATCTTTTTCATTACATTGTGCTCTCCATGTTGCTTTCTTTCCCCTCTGAGACCTTTCTTGCATTTCCAATTTCACTCTTCGAAGCAAAAGAAGTGCTCTTCATGCTAGCCAACTTCGCCTTCTTAGACCTTCCTCCTACCATTAATGAAATCACACCTAGAGGGGGTGAATAGGTGTAAATGCTAATCTAGAAACTAAATGCTCTTAAATGCGGAAGCTCAAAACAAATTTTGCAAACACACTTAGTACAACCAACAAGTGTAGCTGAATTCCCCGTGAAGGGCTCTGGACTAACTCCTCTTGATTCCCCTTGAATGGGTTGAGGTGCTATGTGAAGCTCTTGTGGTTAAGTATAAGTGAGGCACACACAAACAACCAAGCATATACAAGATATAGCAATATGAAATATGCAAGGTACAAGCAAATATGATATGATGAAATGAATGATGCTTTGCACAATTTAAAGAGAGAGGGTTAAGAGAAATTGGATCAAACGCAAACACAATGATATGTTTCGAGGTTCGAGCCCCTAGCTCTACATCCCCACCTTCACCACCGTGAAGGATTTCCAATCAACTAAAAGGAGTACCGAACTCCTCTCTCAACCAACAATGCCACCGAGGCAATACAACCACAATCCACCTCTACCGAAGAGGGATAAGGCCTGTAGCCAATAGAATCACAATCACCTCTACCGAAGAGGGATCCAAACACCACTCTGATCAACCTCTACCAAAGAGGGATACACAAATACAAGGAGGGTTTACAACTTGGAGGCTCAACAACCTCAACACTTCTCTTTTTCCACAAACAAAGATCCTAATAGATTAGGATAGAAGATAGCTCAAGTGTGAAAAACTAGGTGTTTGGAAAACAAAAACTCAAAGAAAAATACTTGGGAAAACTCTTGTAAAAGATAGAAAATGAAAATCAAGACAAATCTCCCAAAATACTCTTTTCTTTGATTTTTCCAAAAACCTAAAACAAAATAAAGATGGATCTTTTTGACACTAAAACTCTTTTGAAAACTTGTTTAAAATACTTGAATATCAGAGAAATTTTGGCTCTTAAAATCTTGCTTAAAATCATGAAGAGATGGGGTATTTATAGCCCCAAAACAAAACTAGCCGTTAGGATGATCTGGCAGCCTGACAGGTTACCGGTCGGCCGGCCCAGCCGACCGCCAACGGTCAGAAATGTGACCGTTGGGGCAACCCGGTCGACCGCCTGGCCGACCGAAATAAACAGAGAGCACTGCTCTCAGGTTCAGTCGGCCGCCCGGCCGACCGTCCCTGTGTCTGCCAAACGTGCATAGGCTTGTGCACGTCGGTCGACCGCAAGGGTCGACCGGCCCTTGGTACGGTCGACCCGTGCGGTCGGCCGTCCTGGCCTGTCAGCCACTGTTCAGGGACAGAAAACACATGTTAAAATATTTCTAAAAATTCTTTTAAGTCTTGTAAAAATGCCCAAAAATAGTTTTATCTTTTTGCATTGATACATAAACATGTGATAAAAAGTTTGGCTCAAATATCAATCAATATGAACTATTTTTGTGTCTTATCATTTTTACCAAAAACCAAAACATGTATTTTTATCAAACTTGGATTTTTCAATACATGAATAGGAAAGTCAAAATAAGTTTGTATAAGAAGTTTAAGCATGCATGTATAACTAGAATACATCTACTATACATATAAACCATGTAAACTTGTTTTGATCAATCTATTCATGAAAACAAATATCGGTTAAACTAAAAACCGAAAAACTAATATCCAAACATAAAACTTGTGTGTGTTGTGCACTTGAGCATATCAACTATACTAAGCTTTACAAATGGATCTAAAACACACTAAACTAGGATACCTAAGTCTTCTTGACGATCTTCAATCTTCAAGCCGACTCGATCCCAAACGTGATCCACCGAGTGCAAAGGTATGATCTTGATGCTCGGGCACGGGAATCACAAAATGAAGGCTTCCAAACTCCTCTTTTTGAAGCAATCACCAACTAATATCTTGTTACAAGATCTGAGACTAAAAACACAAGAATATTAGTAAACATAACTACATGAGTTAATCATCATCAAAACTAGGGTGGAAGGCCTTTGGGCCAATAATCTCCCCCTTTTTGATGATGACAGAACTCATGGAGTTATATATGCATGGATTAAAGTTAAGCTTCAAAGAAGCTCCCCCTTAACTCATGCATAAAACAATAAATATGCAATGAATAATAATTTATGTTTATTTGTTTTATGCAATGAATAATAATGCATAATCATGCATAAACAATAAAAGGTTCTAGATACCAATGAAATGTTTAAAAACAAAACATGCTCTAGAAACCAATTAAAATTAAACTAAATTAAACTTAATATATGCAAAACATAAACATGTATATATAAAACACAATCAAACTCAAAATCTTTCTCCCCCTTTTTGTCAATCATCAACAAAGGGGTAAACAATCAAAACAAAACAAAATCTTCCTCCCCTTTTTAATACAAAGAATCAATCATCAATAAAGGGTTAAATGCAAAACTAAATCAATACATTTTACTCACCCTTTTTGTCTAAAACAAAAATAAAACCAAATAGGGGTGACAATCAATTAAGATATCAATTGAAAATATGTCAATGAAGCATCTTGATATCAATTGAAAGTAAACATAGGTCAATCAACAAATGGTATATGCTATATACATTCATGAAGAGGAAGACGCTAAGTTAACTTCCCTACACATATGCATTACATGATGAAGGGATAACAAGCCCCAATTCATATAACACATATTATATAATGCATAAGAGGAGATGTGAAGCTCCCCCTACACACGTGTATCACATAAAGAAGAGATGTCAAGCTCCTCAATACAAGATACACTCAACATGAATCTATATGTAGAAGAGATGTTAAGCTCTCCTTGCATATAGTCAATACAAATCAAAACTTTTGTATTTATTTTTTTTAAAACAAAATTTTGAGATACCAATTTTTAAAACATATTCAAATGAACATCTTGATATCAAAAGATAGTATTTTTCTTTTTAAGCCATATAAACAATTTTGATATCATAAAGTAAGGGAGTGGGAATCAAATACCAATTGAAATATGAAAGTCAAATTTTCTCCCCCTTTATGAAATACAAACTAAAACAATGCGTAGGCTTGATACCAATTTAAAAGTAATCAATTGAAACAAAATTGAAGCTCAAGCTTAGCATAAACACAAACATATATATGTATGGAAAATAGATTCCATTTGAAATTGATATTCTTGGAATTGAAAGCATACATACATACAAACATATATGAGTATACAAGAAGGGTCAAAATTGATACCAATTGAAAGAGTCCAATGATACCAATTGAAACAACAATAATGATCAAGTGTATACATCATATAACTACCACCCAATCATGGTTCAAGTTTTAAATGATTTTCATTTTAAAGCATACATGAACATGATCTCCCATCCAACCTCCCATAGATGGTAGGAGTTTTCAAAAATAGATTTGAAAAATAAAGTGTGTTTGAAAAACTCTACCAAAATGAAGAATACCGTAACTGGTTAAATGGAAAATCTTTTAAACTAGTACAAAATCCTTCAAGTAAGGAATAAACTAAAAATAATTTTCATAGAACACATGTAAATCACATAGCACTTAAAAACACTCAATATTCAATAAAGTCCATACATGCTCATGAAAACATACTCATGAGAAATATTTTAAAATGGTGAGTGTACAAGTAATGTGTGACATGGCATTATGAAATTTCCAATTAAGCTCAAAATTTCTTGAAACAATGAAAATCATCAAATTATTTAATCTTCAAGGTATATGTATGTCCTATACAAACTAAAGTATACATACATATCCAAACACAACGAGTCCACAAAGATATATGCATGAAGGCACGTGGCTCAAAAAGGATGTATATGTATAACAATAATTTGGATAAAATAGACATATACATGAAGTTAAACATAAATATATGAAAAACTAAATTAAAACAAATTTCATTTCAAGGTATATGTATGATTTGTCAACACAAAAAGTATACATACATATCCCTAAACACAATTGAGTCCATATATACAGATTTGCATGAAAGGCAAATGACTCAAAGGGTATACATGTATATCTTAAAGTTTGGCAAAATAAACATATACATGAAATGAAAACACATAAACATAAAACAAATCCAAAAATAGGAATACAAGTTTAAAATATATGGATCATCAAAACTAGACTATACTAGCACATCTAATGGGTTCAAATACGCATTCAAGCTCAAACATATATAGATTTATTTGTGGCCCACTATATGTACAAGTATAAATCCTAGTCTTAATGAAAACTAACATCTAAACATGTAATCAACACATGAAGCATAAAACCAAGATATAAATCAATCATGATAAGCATAAACATGATCATTATGTAAATTCACATGTTATTAGATTTATGATGTACATGATAGCTAATCAAATACGAGAACACAAAATAATAATCCATATTAAACATGGGTGTCTCAAATACTATACATGTATGTCAAGAATCTAATTAACATGGCATTTTCATACTAATCACTAAACAATGAAACATGCTATAAACAATGAATATGAAAAGCATGTAAACAATAAATAGGAGTTAGGGATCGTTACCAAAACCTAGAAGGCAACTTTCCTTGTCTCCAAAACATGGTGGTCATCTCCACCAAACTTTCCTTGAAAGTGATGCATCCAAATAATCTCCTTTAAGTACGGAACGCATCCACTCCAAGGTACGGCTACCCTCACGTCATGTGAGAGCCCACACCTACATCAAAAACACGAGGGGGTGGTCTTTGGTACCTATATCTTATTGGGTCCATGGGGGTTAGTACCTTCTTTAACCCAAACAAACTTATTTGCTAAATTACAATCATGTAATCTATCATAACAAAATTTAGCAAGGTGGCCCTTACGTCCACAATGTGTACAAGTGTACACATGAGCATACAAGTGATGATGGTGTCCGTGAGGAGCATGTGTATGCCGTGGAGGGTGTGCATGCATAATAGATGGAACTTGTTTCTTTCGAAACAAAGTTTCCAAACGTGTATGGCCCTTGGCACATTGGCTCAAAGTGGAGCCCAAACAATCTACACTCTTCTTAAGCAAACAAATATTATCATTAATTCTAGAAGAAGAGGTACATGCAATAGGTAGACTAGATGAAGAAGTTACACTAGCATGGCAAACATGTGCATCAATCTTATTTTGTAAAACAATATTTTTCTTTAAACAAACATCATTTGAAATAGAAATTATTTTATTTTTCAAAGCAACATTCTCTTTTAAAACAAAATCAATTTTCGAGGACAAGTTTTCATTTTTCTTCAAAATAGTTTCACAATCATTTTTATTTTTCAAAAATTTATTTTCTTTAAGTGCAAGTTCAAGTTGAGATTTTTAATGAATCCCTTTCATTAGAAATCTCCTCTTTCTATTGTAAAACAACATCAAGTCTAGCAATCAAATTTTTATTATCATTGTTAATGCTTAGACTTTTCTTTTTCAAAACATTATATTTTTCAATCAATTTTTCACACACAATAGAAAGTTCTTCATTTAAAGCATGGGCATCAATATGATCATCTGAAGAACTAGCATCATCATCATCATCTAAGTGGGTTTCCGAGTGTACCTCAAGGGAGTCATTCCCTTGGACCATATAGCATTGTTGTGACTCGGATTCATCTCCACTAGATTCCTCTTCTTGTTGGATTGGCATATGAAGCTCGGAGGTGGTGGCGGTTGTCAACTTGTTCCACACTGCAAAGGCGGAATCAAGATTAGAAACATGCATAAGATATTCTTTTGAAAGCGTGCTTCTAATAGCCTCAAGGGCTTGTGCATTGGCCCCTATATGCTTGCTATCACTAAGGAAGGATTCCTTGGTAATGGCAAGGTGAACCTTGTAACCTAGGGCTTGTAGGTACATGGACATCCTATACTTTCAAACAACAATGTTGGAAGGGTCAAAACTAGGTGGGGTCATGAAGTCCATGGTAAACTATATGAGTGTGCAAACAAGCAAATGCAAACAATAGATTAGCAAACAAATGGATCTCACTCCTAGGATGTTAAGCCTAAGTATCAGGAGCGTAGGCTCTGATACCAATTGAAAGCACACCTAGAGGGGGGGTGAATAGGTGTAAATGCTAATCTAGAAACTAAATGCTCTTAAATGCGGAAGCTCAAAACAAATTTTGCAAACACACTTAGTACAACCAACAAGTGTAGCTGAATTCCCCGTGAAGGGCTCTGGACTAACTCCTCTTGATTTTCCTTGAATGGGTTAAGGTGCTATGTGAAGCTCTTGTGGTTAAGTATAAGTGAGGCACACACAAACAACCAAGCATATACAAGATATAGCAATATGAAATATGCAAGGTACAAGCAAATATGATATGATGAAATGAATGATGCTTTGCACAATTTAAAGAGAGAGAGGGTTAAGAGAAATTGGATCAAACACAAACACAATGATATGTTTTGAGATTCGAGCCCCTATCTCTACATCCCCGCCTTCACCACCGTGAAGGATTTCTAATCCACTAAAAGGAGTACCGAACTCCTCTCTCAACCAACAATGCCACCGAGGCAATACAACCACAATCCACCTCTACCGAAGAGGGATAAGGCCCGTAGCCAATACAATCACAATCACCTCTACCGAAGAGGGATCCAAACACCACTCCAATCAACCTCTACCAAAGAGGGATACACAAATACAAGGAGGGTTTACAACTTGGAGGCTCAACAACCTCAAACACTTCTCTTTTTTCACAAACAAAGATCCTAATAGATTAGGATAGAAGATAGCTCAAGTGTGGAAAACTAGGTGTTTGGAAAACAAAAACTCAAAGAAAAATACTTGGGAAAACTCTTGTAAAAGATAGAAAATGAAAACCAAGACAAATCTCCCAAAATACTCTTTTCTTTGATTTTTCCAAAAACCTAAAACAAAATAAAGATGGATCTTTTTGGCACTAAAACTCTTTTGAAAACTTGTTTAAAACACTTGAATATCAGAGAAATTTTGGCTCTTAAAATCTTGCTTAAAACCATGAAGAGATGGGGTATTTATAGCCCTAAAATAAAACTAGCCGTTAGGCTGATCTGGCAGCCTGACAGGCTACCGGTCGGCCGGCCCGGCCGACCGCCAACGGTCAGAAATGTGACCGTTGGGGCAACCCGGTCGACCGCCCGGCCGACCGAAATAAACAGAGAGCACTGCTCTCAGGTTCGGTCGGCCGCCCGGCCGACCGTCCCTGTGTCTGCCAAACGTGCACAGGCTTGTGCACGTCGGTCGACCGCAAGGGTCGACCGGCCCTTGGTACGGTCGACCCATGCGGTCGGCCGTCCTGGCCTGTCAGCCACTGTTTAGGGACAGAAAACACATATTAAAATATTTCTAAAAATTCTTTTAAGTCTTGTAAAAATACCCAAAATAGTTTTATCTTTTTGCATTGATACATAAACATGTGATAAAAGTTTGGCTCAAATATCAATCAATATAAACTATTTTTGTGTCTTATCATTTTTACCAAAAACCAAAACATGTATTTTTATCAAACTTGGATTTTTCAATACATGAATAGGAAAGTCAAAATAAGTTTGTATAAGAAGTTTAAGCATGCATGTATAACTAGAATACATCTACTATACATATAAATCATGTAAACTTGTTTGATCAATCTATTCATGAAAACAAATATCGGTTAAACTAAAAACCGAAAAACCAATATCCAAACATAAAACTTGTGTGTGTTGTGCACTTGAGCATATCAACTATACTAAGCTTTACAAATGGATCTAAAACACACTAAACTAGGATACCTAAGTCTTCTTGACGATCTTCAATCTTCAAGCCGACTCGATCCCAAACGTGATCCACCGAGTGCAAAGGTATGATCTTGATGCTCGGGCACGGGAATCACAAAGTTAAGGCTTCCAAACTCCTCTTTTTGAAGCAATCACCAACTAATATCTTGTTACAAGATCTGAGACTAAAAACACAAGAATATTAGTAAACATAACTACATGAGTTAATCATCATCAAAACTAGAGTGGAAGGCCTTTGGGTCAACAATTAACCCAATATCCTTTTTTTTCTTCTTGCTGTGAGAGCTTCTATGCCCACCGTAGACATGAGAATTGGAAAACTCCATAGAGCAAATTTGACACTTGTAGATCTGAGGTACATCTGGTCCTGGTCGAACTAGTGCAGCTTGGAAAGACTTAACCCCCTCCCTATCATGATTCAAAACATGGCCTAAAGTGCTTGAAAATTTGAACTTGACCCAGTCGGTGGTTCGTGTTCCACCTTTGGAAATTGAGATTCAAAGTTGAAGTTGCTCAATGGAGGGCACATACCTGGAAATCGAAATGATTGAGTTTCTGTGCTCATTAGAAGATTTAGATTAGGAGAGTAAGATGATAATTGTTGATCACTGTTGTTCATTGAGACCTCTTGGTTTGTTAGGTAATGTTCTAATGGTTCCTCTCTCATATTTGCAAGGAGATTCTAGTTAGGAAAGCAACAACTTGGAGATTGCTTCTCAAGGACTTTTGTAAGGAAGTTTTGGCTAATGAAATCTTGGGATAATTACTCGTTAATAGGTAACCACTGACTGGAAAAATTAGATACTTGTGGTTGATCTACTAATGAGAGTTGATCCTTTGAGTTTGATGCAGCATAAGCTATAGGAGTGACATAATTGTTCTCAATGGATGGCTGGAGCAGGAATTGAGTTGATTTACAGATAGACGTATGATTAATTGTTGAATGGAAGGGGTTGATGTGATTTCTTATCTCAGATAAAAAAGGTATTGGAGATTTTGTGGAGTTGCCCATGGATGCTTTAAGCAAAGATAACTGTGGAGGTTTCACCACAAGAGAATCATCCAAGGCATTAGTTTCAGCTAGGAATTGGTCAATTTCAAAGTCATTCATTGTGGAGGACATGATGGGGTGAGAAATTTGGTAAGAAAATAAGATTTGGTAATTGATAATGCAAAAGAGATGGAGAAGAAGAGACATGTATGGTGTGAAGAATGGATAGGTAGAGAGAGATTATATTGTTCGAACCAAATCTTTCATTAGCGAGATATGCATTATTAGCAGCAAATCTTTTGTTAAAAAGTGACCCTAGATATTCGGCCAGGAGAAAACACAAATTCTCTTTAGATATTATGAATCAAACGATAGATTAATGCAATCTTAGATGTAGAGTGTTCTTTGTCCTTGTTGTCTCTACATGGATAGTTATTCTTACCTTGTGAACACTTGGTTGATTCTTTCTGCAAAGGCGGTACCTTAAACCTTGGGGTAGACAATGAAGTAAGGGAAAAGCTTGTTGCACCTTCTCTTCTTCTCCACAAGGAGCTGGGTGGGTGGCTCAGCTCCTCCATGCTCACAACCCACTACAACAAAATTAGGTTTTGACAGATATGCCAACGCCGCAAAATGTTTGGGGCATTTCACGACAGTATTCCAACACTGTGATATGTTACCGTTCACACCGGTTCTTATAAGAACCGTCATTAAAGCCCAGTTAAATTTTAAAAAAAAATTCTTAACAAACTACATCTATCAACAATAAATTCAACAAAAGGTAAAGCCTTTGATCTCAATTTCATCTCTCAGACATCAGATTTTAATTCATTTCAAATAACAATGAAACAATAAAAATAACAGAGAGAAAGAGATGAGATCAACAATTTCAGAACCCCAAATCAACTGCAAAATTCCACAAATTTAAGTTTAATTTTACAAAATTTCTTGAAAATTGAACCAAAATTTCACAAAATCAAAGACCAATTTGTTGATTGATACATAACCAATGTTCTGCATTTTGCTTGTGGTCTCTACTTTTTGTTGAGATCCATCTTCTTGAGATCAAGATCATCATCCACCTAGGGGAAATCGATCAATTGCCCTGTGTGGATTATGCGCCACCATCTGTTCCTACTGTGGTAAGGAGTGAGAATAGCTTTGTGAATAGTATGGGTGATATCATGAATCATGACCCTGTGGGTGTCGCGTGTTTCCTAGCTGGAGTGGGCCGTCCAAGTCCGGATGTGGTTCAGATATACAAATATGGTAGTTGTTTTGTTGAATTTCCAAGTGCTCAAGCTTTTGGAGGGCGCATGAAATCACACAAGCGCAAAATGGAGAATGAAGGGGAGGGAGGCAGCACAAAGAAGTCTAAGAGAGGTAGAAGGAGAGCTTCCTCAGCCTCTTCTTCTTCTTCAAAAGGCAAGAAAAGAAAAGATTCAAAGAAGAAAATCTCCGAATCTGAAGAAGAAAATGAAGAAATTTGATGGTGCTCAAGAGACAAAGGATGGAGTACAAATGGATCGATCAATCATGTCATTGTGTTTGTTATCCTCAAGCATTTTAGTTTGGTGTCTTAGTTTGTTATGAGCGAAATGGTGTTTTATTTTCTTCTTTTAGGGTTTTCTTTTCTTCCCTGGTGTGGTGCAATGGCAAAGATGCATAGTGCTGTATATATATCATGAACATGTTTAATGTGGTCTTTGAAGTATATGTTTGTTTCTTCTTCCTTCTTTTTTTTGCTGTATTAGTGAACATCGAAAGCATATGTTTTGTGGGCTATAATTTATTTGTTTTTCTTGGATATTATCCTTATTTCTTTAGGGAATGTAAAGTAGTCTTAATTGTTTATTTATTTTACTGGTTAAATATTTAAATCGTTTTCTGTTGGTTTGCAACTATACCTCCCAATTATTTAATGGAAATTTTGGGTTTTAAATGTCAACTTGCCCCTTTGTGACTATGAATTTTGTGTATTTTTTCTAAATTAAACCTGCAAGTATTACCTTTTTCTGTTAGAGAGCAAATGAAACTTTTAAACTTTATCATGAATACTTGAAGTAATTGAATTTCGTCTTTCACTATTTTGGAGATTTTTTTCTCTACTTTGTATTATCTCTTAAGAATTTGTTTGCGTTATTCACTTAAAATAAATTTTACAATTTCTTTTGATCTTTTAGGTGTAGGTCCACTTGGTTCATAAGTCTAGGCGAAGTTAGTTTTTAAGTTAGGGGATGAAATTAACTTTGGATTCTTAGGCAAGAGCGATTACCAATATTTCAAAATTCACCATTTTAGTGGAGGGTCACTGTAGTGCTCTTTCTTTGCAAATTTAAAATTAAATCATCTCCTTCTTAATCCAAGAATAACATAAATTGTCCACTTCAATTAAATTATGTTTTGAGATTATTATAAATAAAAAGGGCCATTAAAATGTCATAGGAAATAATTCTACCACAGGTATTTACCAACCAATTTATCAATCTTTGGTCCGCACTAAAAGATTGATGCAAGACAATTGTAACTCAAACACTACTAGATGACTTGATATAAAATGAACGTTATTTGGAGCTGACTGCAATGCAAGAATTAAGCAAGTAACCTCCTGCATGTGGAAATTTTATTCCCTGTAAAATCAAGTATTAAACAACATTATTATCCTCTTGGCATCTAAACTAAGTAATTTTCTAGCAAAATATAAATTAAGTAGCAAGTATTATGGTTTTTAAGGGGTGGAGAAACTTAGCTAGCTCCATTCATGAAAGCCTTTGTTTTTTAAAGGTCCTAGCCTACTTTGGAACTTGGGATATCTGTTGTGTCCTCCGGAGGAATTCTCGCTCGCTAATCACCAAAATCACTATACCAAACGCCGAGTCAATCACAAATATGGCACAAAACTGTTATACAAAGAGGAAACAAACAAATTTAACGAGGTTTGACAACTTACCTACGTCCTCGGGATAGAAGGAAGAAGATCTTATTCAAACAACTGAGTTACAATGGTTACAAATTGATCCAAGGTTACAAATTGATCCAATGATTCGAATTGAGAATGTACGCAATTTACCATAGAATTACCTCAAACAAACTAACCCTAAAACTCTTCGATACAATTCACCTCTCTCAAAAAAGGTTACTCATCAATGGGAACAATACTCCTTTTTATATAGCCACAGAGTCAACGAAGAAAAGAAAACAAAAACTCTAAATTTGAATCAGAAACAAATTTTGAAACTGACTCGAATACGCCGAGAACCTAAAACGCTGTTGATAGCTAATGAGGCCTGTCAATAGCTTGAGACATCCCCTGATATCTGTAAATCGATGTTGATAGAACTCCATATGTCTATCAACAGCTCCAACTTTCTGTTGGCGTATCCACGTATAGGTTGTTGATAGCTCAATGTGCCTGTCGACAACCACTGCTTCAACTGCTACTTCTTCATCTCTCTTGGCCATATTTCTACTGGGTTAAAAAACTATGTTTTAGATCTCTCCCTCATAATTCTCCACCCCAGTGAAGATTTTTCAAATCTGAGCTGAACATAATGAATCAACTGATTTCAACTCAACAACTAACTGCGCTATCATGACTGCCTACGTAGCCATGCTCAGGGGATCAAGCTATTCGTAGTTAATTCAAACGAGTTCCATCGAGCTCAAGCAACTAAATCAAATGTTTTCAAATTTGCAGCAATAAACCTAACTAGCTAAGTCATATGAATCTCCTTCTAATACCATTATAGAGAATAACGACCTTCAATTTGAGCTAATCTAGCTTACCAATTTGAGATTCACACTCACTAATTTGACATCCACGCTTCTTCACAACCCACTTTTATGGATCTTTTTGGCTCCTTCCGCTGCAACCAAATCGACATTTCTTTCAATCTGTTCAGCATCCAAACTGGCAACCTGATCTCCACTCGGTGTCAAATCTGGTGAGATCTCAACAGATACTGAACCACCTGAAGATGATGGAGTAGCATCAATCTCTACCCGCTGCGACTCATCTTTGGTCTTCATCCTCTCCACATGCTGAGAGATAGTGGACTTCAACAATGAAGTCTCATCAATCATGACATGTTTGCTTAACACATTCTTCTTTTTTGGGGGGTCTCATAGCTTGTAACCTTTCATATTCTTTTTGATACCAAAAAATACAAATTTCTTCACTCACGAATTCAACTTGCCATCTTTAACACTAAAGTAGGCCGGATATTTAAATACCTGCAGCGAATTATAGTTTTGAGCTGCTCCACCTGACAAAATACCTAATGTTGTTTTACCTCAAATCGCAGTTGACAACAGACAATTCATGAAATGGCTAGCATACATCAATGCCTCAACCCAAAATGATTTGTCTTATTGTGCATTAGACAATAAGAATCATACCTTCTCCAGAAAGGAACGGTTTATCTTCTTAGTCACCACATTTATTCTATTTGTGAAGTGCATACCAATATCAGCGTTCTTTCGAATCATTGGAATTGATCCTTATACTGTCCAACACTATCAATTTGAAGTATCTTAATCTTCCTACCAATCTGTTTCTCCATCATATTCTTCCACTTCACCAGCATATGTAGGACTTCAAATATTTGTCTCACAGGGTATACCCTACATCGCCTAAATATATCATCAATAAACGAGACAAAGTACCGATGGCCTCCAAGCGATGCAACCTTAGTAGGATCCTAAAATGCTAACATGAACACAATCAAGAAGACCTTCCAAGCGGTAAGTTGTTGTGTCGAATTTCACCTTTGTCATCTTGTCCATAACGTCGTGTCCACCCAATTTCAAATTATAGGTAAATGCACCTTCCACTATAGAGTCGTCTTTCAAATGTTTTGAAGCTGTAAAATTTTATATAACTGCAATACCCTTCAAGTAGTATAAGTTATTGCATCGACTACTGGACATCTTGAGAACCCCTTCTCTAAGAGTCCCTTTTATGCCCTGTACTTTCAAAGCTCCAACTGAAGTCAAATTCTTTCTCAATTGGACTACATACATCTCATCCTTCAACTCTCTTGTCATTCCATCAAACAACTTGATGCAGACTGTACCTATCCCTTCGATGCGGATTGTACCTATCTACCACTTGTTACGCCCTCTGGAGGAATTTTCATTCGCCAATCACCAAGATCACCGCACCAAATGCCGAGTAAATCACAAATATAGCACGAAACCATTATACAAAGAGGAAACAAACGAATTTAATGAGGTTTGACACTTTCCTACGTCCTCGAGGCAGAAGGGAGAACATCTTATTCAAACAACTGAGTTATAAGGGTTATAAATTGATCCGAAGATTCAAATTGAGAATCTACGTAATTCGCCATACTCTCAAAAAACTAACTCTAGAACTCTCCAATACAATTCACCTCTCTCAAAAATGTTACTCATCAATGGAGACAATACCCCTCTTTATATACCCACAGAGTCCACGAAGAAAAAGAACCAAAAACTCTGAATTGGATTAGAAACAAATTTCGAAACTGACTCGGATACTCGCAGAACTCAAATCGTTGTTGATAACTGATGAGGCCTATCGACAGCCTGAGACATCCCCTACTTTTTGTAAATCGCTGTCGACAGCACTCCATACGCCTGCCGACAGCTCCAACTTTCTGTTATTCAGAAATATTGAGCTGTCAAAAGCCACTGCTTCATTGCTTCTTCTTCATCTCTCTTGACCATATTTCTACTGGGTTAAAAAACTATGTTTTAAATCTCTCCCCTTCAATATCCCATTATCAGATCTCACATCCCTGTGACTCCTCAGTAGGTGCGAGAGGGTTTTAGTTCCATTTTGTTTTACATCTTAGTTTCAATTTTCACCAAAATTAAATGTCATATGAGAAAAAAGAGAGTGATATGTTGTTATAAGTGGCATGAGCCATCCTCCATAAAAACCAAAACCAAGAACTCGAAAAAGAGCAAGATCCATCTCGCACGACAAAAAACCAATAATCTTATCTTGAAGCGCTTCTTTACTCTCATTCTGCGATTTTCTTTGAAGAACATTAGTTGATGCCATTTGATTTATTGTTTTGTTTATCATTCTCTATTAATCTTGGCTCCAGAGAGCGTCGTCTCTATAGATAGGTTAGATTTCTTCACACTGGATCATTGTATATGTTTGTTTAAGAATTGACTTCTTGTATCGTCACCTTTATATTTGCTTGCTTTATCATATTAGCATGTTTCACTGGCATCAATTTATCTATCTTATTTTGCCTCATCTTTTGTGTTTGTACTTCCTTTTTTCAGCTATTTATTATTTTTTATCTGCTACACACATCAAAGTTATTTCTTGTTTCTAGCCACATCTTCATACATTATTGTAGGCTGTCTAAAAATCACCAAGACAAGCCACCAAAACACAGAGATCTAAGATCCAGGCGCAAGGCTAAATGTGACAATCAAGACGCGAGAGATAGCCCGCGTCTCAGCATCAAGGCGCGTTGGCTCAACGCCCGCGTCTCAGCATCAAGGCGCGTTGGCTCAACGCCCGCGTCTCAGCATCAAGGCGCGTCGGCCCGAAGCCCGCGTCTCAGCATCAAGGCGCGTCGGCCCGAAGCCCGCGTCTCAGCATCAAGGCGCGTCGGCCCGAAGCCCGCGTCTCAGCATCAAGGCGCGTTGGCTCAACGCCCGCGTCTCAACAACAAGGTGCCCCCACCTTGGTTGTAACCACCCCGATTATGGCGCCATCCACCGCCCATGTAGCGGGGAAGTTGGCCCTCATCGTGGAGCACTTTTAGGGGGCACGATCACCCCCTAAAAACCCTATAAATAGTCCCGTCACTATTGACGACGACGACGATTATCGGGCAAAAGAGAGATTCCGAGAAAAAAGGAGAGATCATCGACAGAGAGAGAGAAAACCCTTCAGCGAGCTTACTGAGTACTAGCCGCTCTTCGCCTACCTCCTCTTCTAGAGTTTTGGTAGACGGAGCTGAGTTACTCCCTCTACCGACCGAAGAGAAGATCCCCGACGGTCCAAACAGTCATCCGGTCAATGGAGAACAAGATTCACTCTCCATCGCCACCCGAAGAACCCAGCACTAAACAAAGGGGGAATTCAAGATTCAATATTCCCCCTCCCTTGTAACCGGAAGATTAAGCCGGCTGTAATTTTTTTCATCTGATTCAAGGAAACGTTACACCAGCCACCCTTTTCCGTGTCAAACAATTATCCTATGTACTTTATACTAAGCTAATACTTGCCATATTATATATTGTTAGATTTGACTGGAAGTCTATTTTTCAAAGGTTCTAGTTGGCTTGATATGAGATAAGTGCTGAGAGCTACAGTTTAGTGCCACAAATTATGTGGAAATTTCATACTGTAAGCTAGTTCTTTCAGTCGAATGTTTTGGCGCGATAAACACATCTATTGGAAACTAATTAGCTCCCCAAAACCAAAACTAAAATTTTAGGTGTTGCTAAAACAATATTTATGAAAAATTTATTTTTAAGCTTCTCCCTCCGCCAATGAGGACAAAAAAAGGGGTAAAAGATGAAAAAATAAGAAAAATAAAATGCTTTGATAAAAGTCCAAAGTAGGAACACCGCTAGTAACCGAAACCATCAAACTGAGAAATGAGCGGGAAGATGGTGTCAACGGCAGCCCACTGAATCTTTTTTGACCTACATGCCTTGTACTTTACACATTTGGATCTTCCGCATTATTTGTATGTGCTTGAAATTGACATGTCAGAATACGGTTATTTTTGGACAATAGTAATTATGATATGAGAGGAACAACGGATTTCTTGTTATATAGTAAGAAAGACTTGTCCCCCTTTTTGATACATTGTACATCACACGAGGCTGTTTCCTACAAGATTGCTTTGATAAGACTATATACTATTAGACGAGTTTTTTTTTCACACATGCATAACCGACACACATTTTTTTATACAAAAGTAACCCTCATGGGTCTCCTAAAATGGTATTATGTTGGAAATTAAATTGATTTAATGCGGAATAATAGCCATGGATCAAGAATCATATACATCTCAATGGAATTAATCAAATGCATAATTGAGCAATACTTTAAATCACCATACCTGAAGCCATGGGTGAAGAATAAATTAAGGTTGGAGAAGATCCTTGATTCCTTCCTTTTGATCCTGCAAACCCTAATGCCAAGATCCTCTTTTCTCTGTCTCCTTGTCCTTGCACAATCTCACAGTTTCTTTTCTGATGTATATTCTCAAATGAATGAGCGTGAGATTGTTTTTCTTTGCAGGAGGAGAAAAGTGGGTCGCACATTTGCAATTAGACCCCTTGAAATAAAACCTTTACATCATGGTACCCTTTATATTTCAAGAGACCATATAACTATATAAATGTGACTATAATATGGGCATCCTTAATATCAGTCAACTTTAATAGGAATCCAATGCAAATAATCAAGGTTAAGTGGGCCACCTTTATATGAGATTAACATTCTCCCACTTGGACCACTAACCGATTAGGTTAAAACTTTAGAAAACAAATAATGAAAAGACTCATTTGAAAATCATTTTGACTCCATTGGATTCCATACTGAAAAAACTTGACACGTGATCACGAATTTAAAAAACAACAACTGATAAGCCCAAATATGAAATACCGTAATACTGCAATTAGTTTGGACTACCAATGCGAGTCATAGCGGTTATACAACATCCACGTCATACTCCCTTCTATGTACCACAACATTGATAACCCTTACTAATTGAGTCCATAACCAAAATGACCCCTGTAATTGTCTTGTAAAGACATTTCCTGTTTAACAAACATCCATACATAATATGTGCACACATAATTGGATAACAGGAACCACAGAAACAGAACTTTTATTTGTACAATAATGTCAATTACATAAGTACCAAATTACACATTTACAGATTGCCCAAAAGACCCATTCTTACAACATGTTCCTTGAATGTCTTTGGAGGCAATCCCTTTGTCATTGGATCAGCAACCATTAAAGTGGTACTTAAACTTACAATTGACACTTTCTGTTTCTCAACTCTTTCTCTAACCACCAAGTACTTAAGTTCTATATGTCTAGAACCATTAGAGTACTTACCATTCTTAGAGAAGAATACGGCTGCTGTATTGTCACAATATATCGTCAGCGGCCTGGCAATAGAGTCAACTACACCAAGTGCTGAGATAAAATTCCTTAGCCATAATGCATGATTTGTGGCCTCAAAACAAGCTATGAACTCAGCCTCCATCGTGGATGAAGCAATAATGGACTGCTTCACACTCTTTCACGAGATTGCCCCACCTGCTAGCAAGAAAATAAATCCTGAGGTAGACTTCCTGCTATCTGGGCAACCACCAAAATCTGAGTCTGAATAGCCGATCACCTTCAACTGATCTGATCTCCTGTATGTGAGCATATAGTCCTTTGTCCCTTGAAGATACCGCATAACCTTCTTAGCCAACTTCCAGTGCTCCATTCCTGGATTGCTTTGGTATCTTCCCAACATCCCAACAGCAAAGCTGATATCTGGCCTGGTACAAGTGCTTGCATACATCAAGCTCCCAACAGCTGATGCATACGGAACTTTCTGCATTTGACCCTTTTCTAAGTCATTTCTGGGACACTGGCTACCACTTAATCTGTCACCCTTCTGAATGGGTGCAGGACTGACTGAACACATTTTCATATGAAATCTTTCCAAGTCGATTGATATACCCTTTCTGAGACAATCCTAGCAATCCTTGAGATCTATCCCTGAAGATCTCTATGCCAATAACATAATTTGACCCATATCAACCATCTGAAAATTCTTGGTAAGATAGCTTTTAGTTTCATACAGCAAACCAAGATCACTACTGGCTAACAAGATGTCATCTACATACAGAACCAGAAAAATAAACTTGCTCCCACTGATCTTTAGATATATACACTGATCAACAGTGTTTTCTGTAAATCCAAAAGAGGTAATGGTATCGTTAAACTTTATATACCATTGCCTGGAAGCTTGTTTAAGTCCATATATAGATTTCTTTAATTTGCAAGCCAAGTGTTCTTGTTCTTTAATTGCGAACCCTTCAGGTTGCTCCATGTAGATATCCTCATCCAAATTTCCATTTAGAAAAGCAGTTTTCACATCCATTTGATGTAACTCCAAATCATAATGAGCTACAAATGCCATAATGATTCTAAGAGAATCCTTCTTTGATACTGGAGAGAAGGTCTCTGTATAGTCAATGCCTTCTTTCTGAGTGAAACCTTTGGCCACAAGTCTAGCCTTATATCGTTCGATATTGCCTTTAGAGTCGCGCTTGGTCTTAAAGACCCATTTACACCCGACTTTCTTACAGTTATAAGGCAATTCAACGAGATCCCAGACTTGGTTTTGGTCCATAGATTTCAACTCATCTTTCATAGCATCAACCCATTTACTAGAATCATTGCATTCTATGGCTTGTGAAAATGAAACTGGATCTTTATTTATCCCAATATCATAGTTAGATTCCTGTAGATATACCACATAATCATCTGAAATGGCAGATCTTCTTTCCCTTTGAGATCTTCTCAAAGCTGCCGGTTGTGGTGGTTCTACAATATTTTCAATGGGAATATCTTCATGGAGTGGTGAACCAACATTAACTTGTTGTTCTGGAATCTCAACTTGATGATCAAGCTGAGGGACAACAATCTCTCTTGAAGGAAAGAGTATTGGGATATTTACCCTTACCACTTCAAGATCTACCTTTCTTGGTTCAGCACTCCCACTAATTTCACCATTTTCCAGGAATCTGGCATTACCAGTTTCAACTATTCTTGTACTATGGTTAGGACAATAAAATTTGTATCCCTTAGACTTATCTGGATAACCAATGAAATACCCAGATATTGTTTTTAAGTCTAATTTCTTTTCTTATGGATTATATATTCTAGCCTCTGCTGGACAACCCCAAACATGTAAATGTCTTAAACTAGGTTTCCTACCAGTCCACAACTCAAAAGGAGTTGTTGGGACAGCCTTACTAGGAACCCTGTTTAAGATATACATAGCAGTCTTTAAGGCTTCATTCCACAATGAATTGGGTACATTAGAGAAGCTCATCATGCTCCTAACCATATCCATAAGTGTTCGGTTCCGCCTTTCAGCAATACCGTTCTGCTGAGGCGTACCTGGCATGTGTATTGAGCACAAATGCCATGCTTTTCTAGAAATTTGGCAAATGGGCCAGGAAGTTGTCCTGACTCGTCATATCTACCATAAAATTCACCACCTCGATCTGATCTTATGATTTTAACCTTTCTATCTAATTGTCTCTCAACTTCTGTAATGAACACCTCTAGGATGTCAACAGCCTGAGACTTTTCATTAATTAGATACACATAACCATAACGTGACAGATCATCTATAAAGGTAATGAAATATCTCTCTCCAGTAAAACATGGAATGGAGAGTGGTCCGCAAATATCTGTATGAATTATTTTCAGGAGTTCTTTACTTCTTGTGGCACATTTCTTAGTGTGTTTGGTTTGCTTTCCTTTTATGCAATCCACACACACATCAAAATCAGTGAAGTCTAGGTTATCCAAAATTCCAGTCTTCACTAATCTTATAATTCTATCCCTGGAGATATGCCCCAGCCGCCTATGCCACAAGATTGAGGATTTTTCATTTATTAAGCCACGTTTTATACCAACATTCAAATGCAGAGATAATAAAGATTGTGCAAACTCATCATTCAATGAAATTTTATATAAACCATCACATAAAATTCCATGTCCAACCGGAATTGAATTATACATTAAAGAGAGTTTTCCACAACTAAACAAAACAGAATATCCAAAAACATCTAATTTGGATAATGACATTAAGTTTCTTGAAATCGAAGGTACATAAAAAGTATCCTCAAGATCCATCTGATGACCCGTCTCCAAGAGTAGTCGATAAACACCAACATATTCGACCTCCACTTTGAGACGGTTCCCCATAAAGACGAATCTCTCACTTTCCTTCGGTTTCCTGGTTGTAAGGAATCCCTGCATTGAATTAGTTATATGAGTTGTGGCTCCAAAGTCTATCCACCAAGTATTAGAAGGAACTTCAGCAAGATTTGATTCATAACATACAAAAGAAAGATTTGTACCTTTCTTTTCGAACCAAGCTTTCCTCTTGTTGCAGTCCTTCTTCACATGTCCTTTTCTGTCACAGAAGTAGCATTTGACAGTAAAAGCTTTTCTATGACCTTGGCTACTTTCCCCATGATCATTTCCTTTCTTTGATGGAAATCTCTTACCTCTTCCATATTTACCTTTCTTATGGATACCTCCTGAAGTTACTGCCAACACTGAGTGCTGTCCTTCTTGCCTCAGTCTCACTTCCTCTTGAACACACATACCAGTTAGCTCATTCAAGTTCCACTTATCCTTATGAGTATTGTAGTGGATCTTGAATGGCCCAAACTGTGAAGGAAGTGAGTTGAGGATGAACTGTACTAAGAAGGACTCATCCACCTTCATTCCCAGTGATCCTAGCTTAGCAGCCTTATCAGTCATATTTAGAATGTGTTGTTGAACTCCTCTATTACCATCATATTTCATGGTGGTAAGTTCAGCCATAAGGGTGGCAGCTAATGACTTATCTGCAGACTTAAATCGGTCTTTAACCGCACTTAATAGTTCAGATGCATTAGTTGTAGGAGGGAGTGAAGTCTTGATGTTATTAGCTATGGTCATCTTTATGAACATAAGACTGAGCCTATTAGACCTTTCCCAAGCTTTGGCATGGTTGACCTGTTCTGCTGTACTCTCAGCAGTCACTTCATCAGGTTTGTCAACTGTTAGAGCCATGTCTAGGTCCAAAACATCCAGTGTAAACTGTACATATTCAAACCACTCTGAAAAGTTGGTACCATCCAAGGCTGGAATGCTAGTGGCATGAGTGTGAAGGGAAGTAGGGACGTTCACTGAAACATAATAGGACAAGCTCACATTAGGGCCACTAATCAATACATCAACTTTAAATTAATTAAGATGAACTATTGATATCACTTTGATTTCTCCTTTGGGCGAAACCTAAGCATATCTAGTGTTCACTCTTTTAGGTGAGAACTTTTATCACCTATGTAGGTCTAATATAATTTATGTCACTTAGTTAGTAAGTCATGTTACCTTTGGGTATCCAATTCCACACCACTAAGTTGCATAAATTACACTATCCTACCCTGGTTCATAATTATTTGAAAGAGACTTTCCTTTGGGCCAGTCCCAATCTCCTAACTAGACCCGCCATCGAGAATATTATTGTCATTTATGTCTTCCTCATTGACAAGTCTTTTATGCAGTTGTATATTCATAAGGTTTACTAACATAGGTCACTTTGGCAACTACTAAATCAATAAGCCTTATGAATACTAAACTAACCAATAATATTCTCTAATCTTTTATTTGAGTAAAGCCATAATACCTCAATACATTACTTGACCAAGCATCAATCATTATTAACACAACAACTTAAATGTGTAATATACATTAATGATTGAATATTAACAAGTATTAGTCGACTACAAGGAAAGATTAGTCGACTTGGGTCAAGTCAAGTCGACTACACATTAGGTCTAGTCGACTAGTGCAAAAGAAAATTAGTCGACTATACCCATATTATTAGTCGACTACAAACTTTATTAGTCGACTTCACATTTAATTAGTCGACTCCTGAATCCAACAGAAAGTTCTCAACTTTCGGGTCACCGAATTAGTCGACTTGAAAATATGATTAGTCGACTATACCCTAATTAGTCGACTAGTCATAAAATCAACTAAAAATCAAGTCGACTCCTGCAGCAAACAGAGACTTTAAAACTTTCTGGAAAAGGGAATTAGTCGACTATACGATGGGATTAGTCGACGAAGCAGTTATATAATTGCAGTTCCTGCTTAGTCGATTTTAATCCCAAAATTATCAAAAATTAGGGTTTTCAATTCCTTTGATTTTGATCCCAATTTAATTGCATAATTAGAGGAATATGAACATGATATTAGGGCTATTAAATCCTCTACAAATTCTACAATTAAAAGATTAAAAATTCGATTTTATGAATTGTTAATCAAAAACCCTAACTTTCCATAATTCCTAAATCCAAGATGTATTGATTCTTTAAACACGGCTCTGATACCAAATGTTGGAAATTAAATTGATTTAATGCGGAATAATAGCCATGGATCAAGAATCATATACATCTCAATAGAATTAATCAAATGCATAATTGAGCAATACTTTAAATCACCATACCTGAAGCCATGGGTGAAGAATAAATTAAGGTTGGAGAAGATCCTTGATTCCATCCTTTTGATCCTGCAAACCCTAATGCCAAGATCCTCTTTTCTCTGTCTCCTTGTCCTTGCACAATCTCACAGTTTCTTTTCTGATGTATATTCTCAAATGAATGAGCGTGAGATTGTTTTTCTTTGCAGGAGGAGAAAAGTGGGTCGCACATTTGCAATTAGACCCCTTGAAATAAAACCTTTACATCATGGTACCCTTTATATTTCAAGAGACCATATAACTATATAAATGTGACTATAATATGGGCATCCTTAATATCAGTCAACTTTAATAGGAATCCAATGCAAATAATCAAGGTTAAGTGGGCCACCTTTATATGAGATTAACACAACATTCCTTAGTAACGAGGGCTTGCATGCATTACTTGTATAGAAAAGCATGTATGTACATATATCAGGTTTTGTTGTGCCTTATAACCAGTGAATCATTGGGTATCTCATAACATAAAAAACCGACAGTAAAGTAGGTTACAAAATCATTTTTGATCTTCTATAGACCTTTGTATCTTTACCGAGTGACAATGATTTGATGAACTTTTAATAAGTATTTCCATTAAATTTGACAAAATTAGGGATTTTCCATACTTATTTTACCCTTTTTTCCAATGACAACATCATAATTATATAGTTTTTCTTTTTTTTTTATTTTCTTGACAAATGTTTTTTCTAGTTTAGCAAAAACACCACAATTAGCAACTGAATTTTCAATACCTTTCTAAGATTTTTGTGTTGTTTAGATCTTTACAACTAGAGCGATAGAGTTTTGACTCATTGATAAAAGAGCGAGATTAGATTATGAAAGATTCTAAATTCAAGACCGAATTAAGTATTTTGTCTAGCAAAACTCTATATAAACTGGAGATATGATCTATGGAATTACTCTTCTTGCTATTGTGATTACTTTTCTGACTATTATCTCGAAGGAGTTATATTTGCAAACAAGAAGAATGTTTTTGAAATTTTTTGTGGTTGAAAATTTTAGAAAATCATGTTCTTAAAATTTTAGAAACTTTAGTTATATTATATACGCAGGAGAGATGCCAAAAAAGTTCAGTAAAACTTTTTTAGAACAAAATTTCAATATAAGTTAATACTCAGTTCTAATTTATTCATTTTTCCTATGTGTAGTTACAAACTCTTCAAATTGACTATATCAAGTAAGAAACTAATAGTTGTTTAAGGTTGGATAATAACAATTTATTCGTTTCTTGTGGTTGGATGCAAAGGTCCAAACCGTAGATGATTTTGGTTTAATAGTCTAGGAATCCACATAAACTAAAAAGGGAAACTCTTGTTACAATCTTGAATCCAACCTAACCAAAAGAAACAAAAGAGAGATTAACACTAAAGGGGGGAAAAATAATATTTGTGGATGAGCAAATTTTAGGGGCACACAATCGAACTTCATAGAGGATAAATTACTATAGTTTGATGTCACAACAGAGAGAACAATAAGGTCCGTCATTGTATACAAACATAATTATAATTTTTAAGTTGAATCTAGTAATATCCCCTATCTAATAATACTGTATTTTTTTATTTTTCTAAAACATTTATTTTATTTTACTTGTTATTTTATTATTATTTGTTATTCTTAGTATTGAGTGTTTCGTTATGATTATAATTATTATTGCTATTGTTATGGTTATTTTAATTATTATTAGTAGTATTGTTAACTATTATTGTTATTAATATTATTATTATGTATTGGTATTATAGTTGTTAATTATTATTACTAGAATATTATTATTAGTATTTTAATTATTATTAATTATTTCTATTATTACTTGATTAATTATTATTATTATTTATCATCATTGTTATTATTAATATTATTGCCTGAATTATTATTTTCTCTCCTTGATTCTTTTCCCCATACCTATTTATCTAAACCTGAAACCCACCAACCCAATAACCAATAACCCAAAACCCAATTCCCATAATCCTATCTTAATTCAAATTCTAGGTCTTACTTACCTAATATAAATCCTATCTAATCAAATCTTTATCCTAACAAACCAAATCATAAATCTAGGATAATTCTAATTTAAATCCTAAAAAAATCCTATCTAATTCTAACTTACTCAAATCTAAATATTATTTTTAAAATCATAACCTTAATTAATTCTATCCCAAACTATTAATTTAAACTGTTTGAACCCAAATGAATTCTGATTTTTAAAATTTCTAATAACCTATAAAAAGCCTAAAACTACTTCTTTTTTTACCTTCAAAGAAAAATCACGACCCAACTCTCTCCACCTCCTTCTTTCTTTTCTTCTCAAGTAGAGCATGAACAAAGGGATCTTGAAGTACAGAGATTGAGGAACGGGATCTTGAAGTATAGAGATTGAGAAACGGGATAGGGGAGATCAAATCTAAGTAAGTAATTTATTTTTTCAAAATTTATTTGATATAAATAGTTTATTAAAAATCATGTCTATACCATAATCTCCATGAATATTTTTTATACATCAAAACCCAATCTAAAATCCAACTAAAATACATGTGAGGATATACCAACACATATTTTAAATTACATATTTTTTCAGAATTTTGCATCAAAAGATTTCAAAAAAAATAAAAAAAAGGGAATTTCGGACCAGGCCTGGGCCTGGGCCACTAGACATATGTCTTAAAAAAGGAAAAAAAGAAAGAAAGAAAGAAGAATTGCATATTAAAATAATTAGCTAAAAATATCAAAAAAATAGGAAAAAATATAAACAATAGTCTACAATAATTCTACTTTCTATAATAAAGAAATTTTTAAATAAATAGCAACATGAATTAACTCAAATCACCCACTTTAAATTCATTTTTCCTTAATTATATATTTAAACCCATTAAGTATTTTAATATTTTAAAGTCTATTAAAAATCCAACAAAAATTAGAAATTGGTTTAAATTAGGCCTATTAAATTCATTAGACTCAGAGTACCATATTCCCAAACCCCAAACCAATTAATCAAGATTAAAACACCTTATAACTCCCAAGAAGAACATCTTTTTAAAAATCTAACAATTTCTATTTAAATGAACTACGTAGATTTATCGGGGCCTTAAGATTTTAGTGCTTTAGACTTGGAATCGAGTTCAGGTGAGTGTTCTTTTCCTCCTTCAGTTAAACAAGAATTTTGTGATAAATAATTTTATTTTGTTATGTAATTATGCTACTACAATTTACTGAGATGATACTTTTGAGTATTTGCTCTTGTATTATTTTCTTATTAACTATTGTCGTATATATATATTTATGTTACTTGTTTTATTTCATGTGACCATCCGCTTTATTTTACCTGTATGAGTACCTGTATCATTTCATATGATCATCTGACTTATTTTACTAGTGTGATTACATGTATTCCTTCATGAGGTATCGGGGAATGCTCATCCTATTTAGTTAGTTCATATGAGTGTTTATCAATATCATTACATGTGTGGAGGATTATTATTTTTGATTCTAGGCTAGTTGTCGTACACCTTAGACTATGACATGGCGTGATTTGAGATTAGCCTGATTCATATTTGCAGACATATTTGAGGTATTTATCGGACATTTATTTAATAATACTTTAGATGAGAATTTATTTTGACAATGAAGATGGATTAAGTAAAATGTTACCTTAAGATTAATTTATCTGAATGCTTGGATTTACATATGGACCTAGAGTTCAACTTGAGATTTACATGAATATCTTACCTTGATTTTGATCTATCACATAATACTGATTTTGGATTATTAGTTACAAGTATTTTATTTTGATATATTCACTGATAATTATCTGAGTAATAATGTATATTGATATCGAGGTTGAGTACAGAGACTTTTTAGATTTCATGTAGCTTGAGGATGTCCCACTCCTTAGTTATTATCGTGATTGGGATTGAAATTATTGGTGATGTAATTTAAACTATAATTATAGTTAGATCTTGGATTTGACTGGTTCATGATAGCAGTTATTGAGTTGATATTTGAGTAACATTATCAGTAGATTTGATTATTCTTATTGATGATAAAACAGGTGAGAGTGTGGTTAGATATTGATGATTGATTAATTTGGAGATTATTTATTAAAAGAACGAGATATTGGCTTGGATTTGTTAGTAGACTTGATTGAGTTGGAGTTAACCTTTGGTTGAAGAGTAGACGTAGATTGGTTTGACCTGATCTGGTGGCAGATATGCATAATTAACTAGTTATTTGGATTTCTAAATCTTGTATTTAAACTTAATGGAAGTGAGAGTATATGATGGTCTTAATTAAGATTGGACAGTGATGATTGATTGGATATAGATGGGTATGTATTTTATATATTGAGACTTGGATATATCGATGACTTTGAGGATCTGAGTTAACAAAATATTTTGCCCGGATTATTCTATTCATGCCAGCGGGTCATTACTTATTCTGAATATTTTGATTTACCTGAAAAACTTGACTTATTATACATAACATTTGCTTGCTAACTATAATATCCATGTTACCATATACTCTACTGTGTGCTATCCATATTACTATTTATTTACTTTATTCAAGTCATTTCTTATTCCAGTATATATATTTTCATTATATGCTCACATATTATATGCACATGCACTTTACAGTTTATTCTTAAACATTCACTAGGAGTTCTGACTCCCTAGATTTGCATATCCAGATTTGCGGCTATTTTTTGTTGATCAGGTATTTGGAGAGGATTATATGCGTTGCGAGGAGCTGGAGTCTCTCTTTTCTTGATTATATGTATTCTTACTCTTATATTCATGTTATTTCCTAATTCTATCTATATCGCATCTCGTTGCCATTTCTTTCCTTTATCTGCAATCATTGTGTTAGATATTTATATGTCATATTGCAGTGATATTGATTTATCATAGTAGATTTTATAGCTTATTCAGGTTACTTTAGGCTTAGCATATATGCATGGGGTATTTTTCTTGTGTATATACGTCGCCGACTCTCGTCGCGACTCTGTTTCCACGTATTTTGGGAAGCGGGGCATGATAGGTTTTCTTGGTATCAGAGCCAGGTTTGACATAAAAAGAGAACATAGTTCATACCTGTAACCTGAGACAGTTATATTCATGCTGTAATAAACATATACTATTCACATGATGATACTGAGTCCACTTGAGAATTGATCGTCCTCCTCTTTGGAATTTATCTCTTAAATCTTTTGATATCCCTAATTCTAACCTTCTTCTAGTGTAATCTTACCTCCATCTTGATTCTTATTCTTCTTTCCGATTTCATTTACTAATTTTATCTCTTGGAATTGGTCACTCTATTCTAAAGCCGATAATAAAGATAGAGTGTACATCAAAAGCGAGTTGACCCATGATACAGTGAGAAGCGACATGGAAGTTTTATCTTCTTCTTTGATCTTGATTTACTATCATTCCCTACTTTATCAAAATTTCGAGGATGAAATTTTTATAAGTTGGATAGAATGTAATATCTCCTATCAAATAATATTGTATTTTTTTATTTTTCTAAAGCATTTATTTTATTTTATTGGTTATTTTATTATTATTTGTTATTCTTAGTATTGAGTATTTTGTTATGATTATAATTATTATTGCTATTGTTATAGTTATTTTTATTATTAGTAGTAGTATTGTTAAATATTATTGTTATTAATATTATTATTATGTATTGGTATTATAGTTGTTAATTATTATTACTAGAGTATTATTATTAATATTTTAATTATTATTAATAATTTCTATTATTACTTGGTTAATTTTTATTATTTATCATCATTGTAATTATTAATCTTTTTGTCCGACTTATTATTTTCTCTCCTTGATTATTTTCCCCACACCTATTTATCTAAAACCGAAACCCACTAATCCAATAACCTATAACCCAAAACCCAATTCCCATAATCCTATCTTAATTCAAATTATAGGTCTTAACTACCTAATCTAAATCCTATCTAATCAAAACTTTATCCTACCAAATCAAATCATAAATCTAGGATAATCCTAATCTAAATCCTAACAAAAATCATATCTAATCCTAACTTACTCAAATCTAAATATTATTTGTAAAATCATAAACATTAATTAATTCTATCATAAACTACTAAGTCAAATAGTTTGAACCCAACTGAAATTCTGATTTTTAAAATTTCTAATAACCTATAAAAAGTCTAAAACTACTTCTTTTTCTACCTCCAAAGAAAAACTATGACCCAACTCTCCCCACCACCTTCTTTCTTTTCTCCTCAAGCAGAGCATGAACAAAATGGATCTAGAAGTGCAGAGATTGAGGAACGTGATAGGGGAGATCAAATCAAAGTAAGTAATTTCTTTTATCAAAATTTATTTGATATAAATAGTTTATTAAAAATCATGTCTATACCATGATCTCCACGAATATTTTTTATACATCAAAACCTATTCTAAAATTCAACTAAAATACATGTGATGATATACCAACCCATATTTTAAATTACATATTTTTTCAAAATTTTTACAGCAAAATATTTCAAAAAAATAAAAATAAAGGGGAATCTCGAACAAGGACTGGGCCTGGCCTGGTCTGGCCTGGACTTGGGTTGGGCCTGGGCCACTAGACATATGTATAAAAAGAAAAGAAAAAAAAGAAAGAAGAAAGAAGAATTGCATATTAAAATAATTAGCTAAAAATATCTAAAAAAGAGAAAAATATAAACAATAGTCTACAATAATTCTACTTTCTATGATAAAATTTTCTTTAGGTAAATAGCAACATGAATTAACCTAAATCACCAACTTTAAAGCCTTTTTTCCTTAATGATAATTTAGACCCTTTAAGTATTTTAATGGTTTAAAGTCTATTAAAAATTTGACAAAAATTAGCAATTGGTTTAAATTAAACCAATTAAATTCATTAGACTCAGAGAACCATATTCCCAAACCCCAAACAAATTAATCAAGATTAAACACCTTATAACTCTCAGGTATAACATCCTTTTAAAAATCTAACAATTTCTATTGAAATGAACCTTGTATATTTATCGGGGCCTTTAAAATTTTAGTGCTTTGAACTTGGGATCGAGTTTAGGTGAGTGTTCTTTTTCTCCTTCAGTTAAATAAGAATTTTGTGATAAATGATTTTATTTTGTCATGTAATTACGCTACTAAAATTTACTAAGACGTTACTTGTAAGAATTTGCTCTTGTATTAATTTCTCATTCACAGTTGTCAGATATATATATATATATATATATATATATATATATATATATATATATATATATATATATATATATATATATGTTACTTGCTTTATTTCATGTGACCATCTGCTTTATTTTACCTATATGAGTACCTATATCATTTCATGTGATCATCTGACTTATTTTACTAGTGTGATTATATGTATTCCTTAATGAGATATCGGTGAGTGCTCATCCTATTTAGTTAGTTCATATGAGTGTTTATCAATATCATTACATGTGTGGAGAATTATTATTTTTTGATTCTAGGTTAGTTGTCGTACACCTTAGACTATGACTTGGATTGATTTGAGATTGGCCTGATTCATATTTGCAGACTTATTTGAGGTATTTGTTAGACATTTATTTAATGATACTTCAGACGAGAATTTGTTTAAACAATAAAGATGGATTAAGTAAGATGTTATCTTAAAATTAATTTATCTGGATGCTTGGATTTACGTATGGACCTAGAGTTTAACTTGAGATTTACATAAATACCTTACCTTGATTTTGATCTATCACGTAATACTGATTTTAGATTATTAGTTGCAAGTATTTTATTTGGATATATTACTGATAAATTATCTGAGTAATGATGTTTATTGATATCGAGATTGAGTACAGAGACTTTGTAGATTTCATATAGCTTGAGGATATCCCACTCCTTAGTTATTATCTTGATTGGGATTGGAACTATTAGTGATGTAATTTAAATTATAATTATAGTTAGATCTTGAATTTGACTGGTTCATGATGGTAGTTATACTAGTTGATATTTGAGTGACATTATCAGTAAATTTGATTATTCTTATTGATGGTAAAACAGGTGAGAGTTTGGTTAAATGTTAATGATTGATTAATTCGGAGATTCTTTTTTAAAAGAATGAGATATTAGACTTAGATTTGTTAGTAGACTCGATTGAGTTCGAGTTGACATTGGGTTGAGGAGTGGACGTAGATTGGTTTGACCTGACCTAGTGGCATGTATATGCATAATTGACTAGTTATTTGAATTTCTGGATCTTGTGTTTGAATTTAATGGAAGTGAGAGTGTGTGATGGTCTTAATTAAATTGTATAGTGATGATTGGTTGGATATAGATGAGTATGTATTTTATATATTGAGACTTGGATATATCAATGACTTTGAGGATCTGAGTTGACTAAATATTTTGCCCGGATTATTCTATTCATACCAGCAGGTCATTACTTATTCTGAATATCATGATTTACCTGAAAAACTTGACTGATTATACATGACATTTACCTGGTAATTATAATGTCAATGTTACCATAATTACTGGAAAAATATTGTATATAGTAACAACACTCTCATGTTATACTTGTTACTTGTCCTGTTATACCGGTATCTTATTCTCTGACATTACATATCCTATTATACCAGTATTCTTATTACACATATTGACGTTGTTACCCACCGAGTTATCCTAGTAATCTAAGTAACATGCACATTAAATAATCTTGATACATTAATAACATGACATTAAAAAACTTACACTAGGATTGGAAAAATGATGGAGGAGACAACGTCTGTATTTTGGGTGGACCTAAGATATTGCTTGCGCAGCTGAAAGAGGGTTCCACTGCAAGGTTCCCGGGGGGTGACTGACACCCCGTCCTATTCTTGTTTCTATTATACATGTTCCTGACTACCTTACGGTAGGGTCTGGTTCAGCGCCAGGAGTCTGGGTCGTGGTCCTGGATATGCACGGGACCCACATGAAAGTACACCTAGAGGGGGGTGAATAGGTGTACGGCTAATCTATGAACAAAAATGCGGAAATTAAAACTTAATTGCAACACACTTAGTGTAACCAACGAGTGTAGCCGAATTCCCGGTGAAGGGCTCTGGACTAACTCCTCTTGATTCCTCTGAATAAGAGTTGAGGTGCTATATGAAGCTCTCGTGGTTAAACACAAGCGAGGCACACAAACAAACACAACCAAGCATATAAGTATGAATAAGCAATATGAATGATGCAAGGCACAATGTAAGAGAGAGTTAGAGAAAGTAGGTCAAATGCAAACACCAAGATATGTTTCGAGGTTCGAGCACCCTGCTCTACGTCCCTGCCTTCACACAGAAGGATTTTCACTAACTCGTCCACACAGGACTTCCCACACAGGGAACCTCCACTGAGAATTTGGGCAATTACAATTGGGAGAACATAACTCCTCTTTCAACCAAATACAACCTCTACACTTAGAGGCAAGGCACAAAGCTAACATAATATCCACCTCACAAATGAGGTTAGGCACAAAGCCAAACAAGGATCACATCACACTTGAGGGATACAACCCAATTGCACAACCTCCTATACACTTAGAGGGAAAGGCACAAAGCCAAGCAATGATAAGGGTTTACAACTTGGTGGTCTCTTTCAACCAAAAACCAATTTTCCCACAAAACAAAGATCCTATAGATAGGATAGCAAGATAAGCTCAAGTGTGAGAAAACAAAGTGTTTTGAACAAAGAAAATCACTTGGGAAAATCTCCAAATAGATATAGAATTTTTAGATCAAAAACTAATTCCCAAAAGACTATTTTCTTTGAATTATCAAACACTTTAAAAACAAATGAAGATTGATCTTTTGAACCCAAAAACTCTTTTGAAAAACTTATTCTTAAAATACTTGAAAAGATCTAAAATTTTGCTCTTAAAAACTTGTTGAGAAACAACTCAAATGGGGGGATATTTATACCCTATTTGAAATCTGCCCTTAGGCAGCAGAAAAGGCCCAAATTGGCCTTCCGGTCGACCGGCCGGTCGACCGATCGACCGGCCAACGGTCAAAAAATCGACCGTTGAGCTCTTTGGTCGATCGCCCGGTTGACCGTGCCCAGAACCAGAGAGCAACGGCTCTCTGGCCAGTCGACCGCCTGGTCGACCGGGCCAACCCGAGAGTGGGCTGACTTCAGTCGGTCGACCGGCCAAACATACTGGCCTTTGTGCACGTCTTGTGCACATCGGTCGACCGGTCCGATCGACCGACCACTGGTCCGGTCAACCGTCCCGGTCGACCGCCAGAGCCTGGCAGGGCAAAATACAGGATTCAAAAATTGGTCTTTTTGGCTTTAATAAAATCCCATAAAATCACTAAAAATCTACAAAAGTAGTTTCAGTATATTACTTTGATATACAAACATGTTTGAATAAAATCAAACCATGTTACAAACATTTTGAACTATTTTTGTGACTTGAAAAATTTGCCTTAAACCAAATTCTGTATTTTTCAAAACTTAGATTTTTGAAATGGAAATCCGATTTTTTCAAAACACATGTAAATATAAGAACATGATATTTAAACAACTTTGAAGCATATAGTATATGGTTAGAATCCAATAAATATGAAAGAGATATATATCAATGTTTTTGACATTAAATCCGAAAATAAATTTTGTTTAAATACAAAACCCAAATACATGAATATGTTATCAAAATAAGCTTTTCTAAGAATATGAAGCATACATGTATATAGATCAAATCTAATATACATTAAACCATGTAAACTTGTTTTGATTCAATTCTATTCATGAAAATCAAGATCGGTTAAACCGAAAATCAAAACCAATAAACATGAAGAAACAAGTGTGTGTTGTGAACTTGAGCATACCACACTATCTAATCTTTAGCAATGGATCTAAACTAACTATTCTAAAACAAACCGAGGTCTTCTTGTAGAGCGCCGTCTCCAAGTCGACTCGATCCAAACGTGATCCACCGAGCTTCACTCCAAAAGAATGCTAGATATGAACTTGACGCTCGGGCTCTTGAATCACCTTGTGAAAGCTCCAAAACACCTTTGTTGAAGCTAATCACCTACTAATATTTTGGTTAAATACCTGAAATTAAATATCACAAGATTATTAGTAAAATATAACTACATGAGTTAATCATCATCAAAACTAGAGTGGAAGGCCTCTGGGCCAACAATCTCCCCCTTTTTGATGATGACAAAACTCATGGAGTTATTTATGCATGGATTAAAGTTAAGCTTCAAAGAAGCTCCCCCTTAACTCATGCATAGCAATAAAAAATAAGATATGCAATGAATGTTAAACATGAACATGCATAAACATGCATAAAATAATGAAAGAAACATGCTCGTGATACCAAACTTTTAAATAAATTACTTTTCCCTCTTTTTAAAATAAACATGTTCTTAAATACCAATTGAAAATATAAACTTAAAATAAACATGTTCTTTAAATAATTGATACCAACAAAAATTTCAATTGAAAGCTTTATCAATAAAAGCAATAAGAGCTCTTGATACCAATCAATAAAAGCTCTTGATACCAATTGAAAGATAATCAATAAAAGCTCTCGATACCAACAATAAAAATTTTAACAAAAGTTCTTGATATCAATAAAACAAAACAACAAAATATGTTCTTGATACTAATATCTATGCTCATGATACCAATATCAACAAAACATCAAAACATCAAACAAACTCTCTTGATACCAATATGAAACAATCTTTGATATAAACTTACAAATAAGCAATAAACATGCATATAAACTCAAATACTTCTCCCCTTTTTGTCAATCATCAACAAAGGGGTTAAAGTAAACAATAAAATAATGTTCTCCCCCTTTTTATCTGAAACAAAAAAATCAACAAGGGGTGAAATCAAATTAAAACATTATGATACCAATTGAAAAAATATATCAATTTAGTGCATCATGATATCAATTGAACATAAATAAAACATACCAATTGAAAGTACATAAAACAAATGTTTTTAATATAAATTTAAATAAACATGTCTATATTATACCAATTGAAAGTAAATAAAACATAAAAGAAAATTTGATATCAATTGAAAGATGTAAACATATAGGTAATCTTGATACCAACTGTAAAAATTAGTACCAATTGAAAATATTTTACAGTTTTGATAACAATTCGAAAAACATAAACCAATCTTTTTGGTTAAAACGCAAAACTCTTTTTACAATAGAGCCAAATAGAGAATAATATCAATTTAAAGTGTTTGATACCAATATTGAAAATGAAACGCATATCAATTGAAAATAATGAAACATATACCAATTGAAAATAATGATTTTTCATTAGGAGTGTATGATACCAAATTAAAAAAAATCAATATCATTTTTTAATCATTTTTTATCATAAAGTATGGGAGTAAAATACCAAAGGTAAACAAAACCAATTGAAAGGTGAAATATGAATTTTCTCCCCCTTTATGAAATACCAAACAAACTGATGCATAAGCTTGTTAAGATACCAATTGAAACATAATCAATTGAAATATAATAGTCATTTAAGAAAAGCTTAGCATAACCAAAATTTGTGCTCAAAGATATAGAGATATAGTAAGCATAAATAATATATATATATGTATGGGGAATTAAATACTAATCGAAATTGATACTATTTGAAATTGAAGCATACATATATAAGAACATATATGAGTATACAAAAAGAATGTCAATAGTGATACCAATTGAAAAGATCCAATGATACCAATCGAAAGTATAATAAGAATCAAGTGTATAACTCATATTCCCTACCACCCATTCATGCACATGTTTAAATAGATTTTCAATTAAGAGCATTCAAGGCATGGTCTCCCAACCAGCCGCCCTTGGAAGGGTAGGGGCTTTCAAAAGTAAGTTTGAAAATATAGTATGTTTGAAAAACTCTACCAAATAAAAAATACCACAACTAGTTATATGAAAAATTTGAAAACTAGTACGAAATCCTTCAAGTAAGGAATAAAACAAAAATATATTCCATAAAACACGAAAATCACTAAACCAATGTCACTCAAAATCTATGTAGCACATATAATACTCATGAAAACAAATCATGAGAAAACATCAAGTGATATGAGTGTACAAGTTTTGTGAAAAACATAGTCATAAAAATAGGCAATTTGGCTCAATATGAAATTCCTTAAAATATGAAAATCATCAAAACTAGAATCCTTCAAGGTATATGTATGTTTTGTACAAACTAGCGTATACATACATATCCAAATATAAACGAGTCCACAAAGGTATATGCATGAAGGCAAGTGGCTCAAGAATGTATATGTATAACTAATAGTTTAGACAAAATAGACATATACATGAAGTTTAATATAAACATGAAAACATGCACAAAAATAGAGAATACAAGTCAAAATGTATTAATCATCAAAACTAGGCTATATTAGTACATCTATTGAGTACAAACGAGCAATCAAGTACAAACATATAATAATCTTTTTGTAGCTCACTAGTTGTACAAGTATATATCCAAGTTTTAATGAAAACTAACATTTAAACATGTAGTCAAAACATGAAACATAGAAATCAAAACAAAACTTATATGATCATTATGGTAAATGAACATGCATTAGATCTAGGACATACACATTAGTTAAACTAAAGTGAGAACACTAAATATAAATCCATATAAACATGGGTGTCTCAAATACTAATCATGCATATCACAAGTCTAATAACATGACATTTAACATACTAATCATGAAACATCAAAACATGCTAAAAATCAACACTATGAAACGCATGTAAACATAAATGAGGAGTAAGAGATCGTTACCAAAACCGATGAGGGTACATCTCTATGTCTCCAAACTATGGTGATCCTCCCACCAAACTCCCCTTGAAAGTGATGCATCTAAATAGTCCTCTTTAAGCTCGGAACGCATCCACCTCAAGGCACCATCACTCTCACGTCATGTGAGAGCCCACACCTACAACAAATAAAATAGGAGTGGTCTTTGGTACCCATACTCTTTTGGGTCCATGGGGGTTAGCTCCTTTCCTAACCCAAACAAATTTAGTTGCTAAATTTGAATCATGTATACGATCATAACAAAACTTAGCAAGGTGGCCCTTACGTCTACCGTGTATACATGTGTACACACGAGCATACATTGTGTGATGGATGTGAACGTGGGGAGCATGTGTATGCCATGTATGGTGTGCATGCATAGATGGAACTTGTTTCTTGCGAAACATGGATTCCAACCGTGTATGGTTCATGGCACAATGGCTCAAAGTGGAGCCCAAACAATCCACACTCTTTTTTAATAAACATATATCATTTTCAATCATGGAAGAAGAGGTGCATGCAATAGGTATGCTAGAAGGAGAAGCTATACTAGCATGGCAAACATGTGTATCAATATCAATTTTTAAAAATTTATTTTCATTTAAGCAAACTTCTAAATCTTTTGAAATCAAATCAATTTTGTTTTTCAAAGAAACATTTTCCTTTACGACAAAATCAAGTTTTGAAGTTAAAGTTTCATTGTTCTTCAAAACATTTTCACAATCATTTTTATTTTTCAAAATTTCATTTTCTTTTAGAGCAAGATCAAGTTGGGATTTAAGTGAGTCACGTTACTTGAAATCTCATCCCTTTCTTGCAAAGCAATCTCAAGTCTAGAAGATAAGTTTTTATTTTCTTCTTTTAAACCAAAACTATCCTTTTTCAAAAGTTTATATTTTGAAATCAAGTTTTCACAATTTTTTGCTAGTTCATCATTTAAGGCTTGTGCATCCATACACTCATTGCAATAAGAACTAGTACTAACATCTAGTTGAGTATCCGAGTGTACCTCAAGGGAGTCATTCCTTTGGACCATGAAGCAATGTTCGTCGGACTTGTCTCGACTAGATTTCCTCTTCTTAGTGATAATCGTTGGTAGCTCGAAAGATGTCAAAATATTCCACACTGCAAAAGCGGAATCATAATGAGAAAACACATGTAAATATTTTTTATCAAGAGATGCTCTAAGTGCCTTAAGGGCTTGTGCATTGGCCTCTATATGCTTGCTATTACTAAGGTAGGATTCCTTGGTAATGGCAAGGTAAACTTTATAATTTAGGGCTTTTAAATGACAACTCATCATAACCTTCTATATATCAAGTCTAGAGATATCAAACATGGGAGGGCTATCCGTGAGTGCAAACTATATGTGTGCAAATGCAAATGCAAATGTAGATTAACAAACCAAGATCACACTCCTAGGTGGTTAAACCTAATATCAGGAGCATAGGCTCAGATACCAATTGAAAGTACACCTAGAGGGGGGTGAATAGGTGTACGGCTAATCAATGAACAAAAATGTGAAAATTAAAACTTAATTGCAACACACTTAGTGTAACCAATGAGTGTAGCTGAATTCCCAGTGAAGGGCTCTGGACTAACTCCTCTTGATTCCTCTGAATAAGAGTTGAGGTGCTATATGAAGTTCTCATGGTTAAACACAAGTGAGGCACACAAACAAACACAACCAAGCATATAAGTATAAATGAGCAATATGAATGATGCAAGGCACAATGTAAGAGAGAGTTAGAGAAATTGGATCAAACGCAAACACCAAGATATGTTTCGAGGCTCGAGCACCCAGCTCTACGTCCCCGCCTTCACACAGAAGGATTTCCACTAACTCGTCCACACAGGACTTCCCACACAAGGAACCTCCACTGAGGATTTGGGCAATTACAATTGGGAGTACACAACTCCTCTTTCAACCAAATACAACCTCTACACTTAGAGGCAAGGCACAAAGCCAACACAATATCCAACTCATAAATGAAGGATAGGCACAAAGCCAAATAAGGATCAACTCACACTTGAGGGATACAACCCAATTGCACTACCTCCTCTACAATTAGAGGGAAAGGCACAAAGCCAAGCAATGATAAGGGTTTACAACTTGGTGGTCTCTTTCAACCACAAACCAATTTTCCCACAAAAAAAGATCCTATAGATAGGATAGCAAGATAAGCTCAAGTGTGAGAAAACAAAGTGTTTTGAATAAAGAAAATTACTTGAGAAAATCTCTAAATAGATATAGAATTTTTAGACCAAAGATCAATTCCCAAAAGACTATTTTCTTTGAATTATCAAACACTTTAAGAACAAATGAAGATTGATCTTTTGAACCCAAAAACTCTTTTGAAAAACTTTCTCTTAAAACACTTGAAAATAACTAAAATTTTGCTCTTAAAAACTTGTTGAGAAACAACTCAAATGGGGGGATATTTATACCCCATTTGAAATCTGCCCGTTGGTAGCAGAAAAGGCCCAGATTGGCCTTCCGGTTGACCGGCCAACGGTCAAAAAATCGACCGTTGAGCCCTTCGGTCGACCGCCCGGTCGACCGTGCCCAGAATCAGAGAGCAACAGCTGTCTGGCCTGGCCGGTCGACCGCCTGGTCGACCGGGCCAACCCGAGAGTGGGCTGACTTCAGTCGGTCGATCGCTCGGTCGAACGCCAAACATACTGGCCTTTGTGCACATCAATCGACCGGTCCGGTCGACCCACCACTGGTCTGGTCGACCGTCCCGGTCGACCGCCAGAGCCTAGCAGGGCAAAATACAGGATTCAAAACTAGTCTTTTTTGCTTTAATAAAATCCCAAAAATCTCTAAAAATCTACAAAAATAGTTTCAGTATAATATTTGATATACAAACATGTTTGAGTAAAATCAAACCATGTTACAAATATTTTGAACCATTTTTGCGACTTAAAAAATTTGCCTTAAACCAAATTCTGTATTTTCCAAAACTTAGATTTTTGAAATGGAAATCCAATTTTTCCAAAACACATGTAAATACAAAAACATGATATTTAAACAACTTTGAAGCATATAGTATATGGTTAGATCCAATATACATGAAAGAGATATATATATCAATGTTTTTGACATTAAATCCGAAAATAAGTTTTGTTTAAATACAAAACCTAAATACATGAATAGGTTATCAAAATAAACTTTTCTAAGAATATGAAATATACATGTATATAGATCAAATCTAATATACATTAAACTATGTAAACTTGTTTTGATTTGATTCAATTCTATTCATGAAAACCAAGATCGGTTAAACCGAAAACCAAAACCAATAAACATGAAACTTGAAACAATGGATCTAAACTAACTATTCTAAAACAAACTGAAGTCTTCTTGTAGAGCGCCGTCTCCAAGTCGACTCGATCCAATCCACCGAACTTGACTCCAAAAGAGTGCTAGATATGAACTTGACGCTCGGGTTCTTGAATCACCATGTGAAAGCTCCAAAACACCTTTGTTGACGCTAATCACCTACTAATATCTTGTTAAATATCTGAAACTAAATATCACAAGATTATTAGTAAACTATAACTACATGAGTTAATTATCATCAAACTAGAGTGGAAGGCCTCTGGGCCAACACCATAAAAAGTATGGACAATGTCTCCAACCAATCAGTTTCAATAACTTAGGACCTCGATTGTCATGTATGATTGGCGTAGTTGGGATGCATTTATTACCGGTGGCAATTGATGTTCGCTAACATAATAAATAATATTGTACTATAACTGAATGTCTTTGCCTGGTACATGTATGAATGTTGGACACCCGATGTTACCCTGATCTGATTGGACATGTGACTCTAATACTGACTGACTCTACCCGCCTGATATATAGATTGATAGGCACCTGATTTAATACTTGACTGGACACATATTCTATTATGTGCTATCCACATTACTGTTTATTTACTTTATTCATGCCATTTCTTATTCTATTATATATATTTTCTTTCTTTATCTGCTCACATGTTATATGCACATGCACTTTTTAGAAGTTCTGACTTTCTATGTTTGCATATCTAGATTTGTGGTTATTTATTACTAATCAGGTATTTGGAGAGGATACATGCGTTGCGAGGAGCTGGAGTCTCTCTTTTCTTGATTATAGGTACTCTTGCTCTTTTATTCATGTTATTTCCTGATTCTATCTATATCGCTTCCCGTTGTATTTCTTTCCATTATTCATCTGCTATCATTGTGTCAGATATTTATATGTTATATTGTAGTGATATTATTTTATCATAATAAATTTTATAGCTTATTCTGGTTACTTAGGCTTAGCATATATGCATGGGGTATTTTTTCTCGCGTATATACGTCGCCAACTCTCTCGTCGCGACTTTGTTTTTCACGTATTTTAGGAAGTGGGACATCTTGAAACGCCTTCTCTAAGAGTCCCTCTTAGCCCTGTACTTTCAAAGCTCCAACTGAAGTCAAATTCTTTCTCAACTGAAGTACATACATCACATCCTTTAACTCTCTATCATTCCATCAAATAACTTGATGCAGACAATACCTCTCCCTTCAATGCAGACTGATACCACTTGTTACGCCCTCTGGAATTCTCATTCGCCAATCACCAAGATCACCGCACCAAATGCTGAGTCAATCACAAAATATTGCACGAAACCATTATACAAAGAGGAAACAAACAAATTTGATGAGGTTTGACACTTTCCTACGTCCTCGAGGCAGAAGGGAGAACATATTATTCAAACAACTGAGTTATAAAGTTATAAATTGATCCGAAGATTCAAATTGAGAATTTACGCAATTCGCCATACTCTCAAACAAACTAACTCTAGAACTCTCCAATACAATTCACCTCTCTCAAAATGTTACTCATCAATGGGGACAATAACCCTCTTTATATACCCACAGAGTCCACGAAGAAAAAGAACAAAAAATTCTAAAATTGGATCAGAAACAAATTTTGAAACTGATTGGATACTCCCAGAACTCAAATCGTTGTTGATAACCGATGAGGCCCGTCGACAGCCTGAGACATCCCCTACTTTCTGTAAAACGCTGTCGACAGCACTCCATACACCTGCCGACAGCTCCAACTTTCTGTTGTTCAGAATTATTGAGCTGTCGAAAGCCACTGCTTCAACTGCTTCTTCTCTTCATCTCTCTTGACCATATTTCTATTGGGTTAAAAACATGTTTTAAATCTCTCCCTTACAATATCCCATTATCAGACCTCACATCCTTGTGAGTCCTCAGTAGGTGTGAGAGGGTTTTAGTTCCATTTTGTTTTACATCTTAGTTTCAATTTTCACCAGAATTAAATGTCATATGAAAAAAAAGAGAATGATATGTTGTTATAAGTGGCATGAGTCATCCTCTATAAAAACCAGAACCAAGAACTCGAAAAAGAGCAAGATCCATCTCGCACGACAAAAAACCAATAATCTTATCTTGAAGCACTTCTTTACTCTCATTCTGCAATTTTCTTTGAAGAACATTAGTGATGCATTTGATTTATTGTTTTGTTTATCATTCTCTATTAATCTTGGCTCCAGAGAGCGTCGTCTCTATAGATAGGCTTGATTTCTTTACACTGGATCATTGTATATGTTTGTTTAAGAATTGCTTCTTGTATCGTCACCTTTATATTTGCTTGCTTTATCATATTAGCATGTTTCACTGGCATCAATTATCTATCTTATTTTGCCCCATCTTGGTGTTTGTACTTCCTTTTTTTCAGTTATTTATTATTTTTTATATGCTACACACATCAAAGTTATTTCTTGTTTCTAGCCACATCTTCATACATTATCCTATGTACTTTATACTAAGCTAATACTTACCATATTATATATTGTTAGATTTGACTGGAAGTCTATTTTTCAAAGGTTCTAGTTGGCTCGATATGAGATAAGTGGTGAGAGCTACAATTTAGTGCCACAAATTATGTGGAAATTTCATACTGTAAGCTAGTTCTTTCAGTCAGAATGTTTTGGCGCGATAAACACTCTATTGGAAACTAATTAACTCCCCAAAACCAAACTAAAATTTTAGGTGTAGCTAAAACAATATTTATGAAAAATTTATTTTTAAGCTTCTCCCTCCGCCAATGAGGACAAAAAAGAGGTAAAAGATGAAAAAATAAAGAAAAATAAAATGCTTTGATAAAAGTCCCAAGTAGGAACACCGCTAGTAACCGAAACCACCAACTGAGAAATGAGCGGGAAGATGGTGCCAACGGCAGCCCACTGAATCTTTTTT